>JADRCH010000151.1:3785550-3802773 GCA_019843965.1 Rhynchomys soricoides
TGTTGGGAGCCGCCTGAGCGCCCACATCCGCCATTACAAGATAGCGCCTACATCTGGCCGAGGACAAGTTGTAAACAGGCTAGTGAGCATGCACCAGGTAATTTTCCACCTCAGAGTCTCAGCCTCTCTCGTGGCGGCATCTGGCCTGGTGTGCGGGAGCCAATGGGGAAGCTCCATGTCCCAGGCAAGCGCTGTGACCCATATAAAGGGCGAGTATTCTATTGTTCTGGGTCTCCACTCGTGGCAAGCTTATGCTCTCCCTCTCAAGATGCATTAAAGCTGTTACTGCAGAAGGATCCTATGTGTGCCGCGTCGTTCTTGCTGGCGAGACCGTAGCGCGGGACATCTAACATTGTATAATACCTAGTTATAAACATTCTGAGCTTAAGGGAGGAGTTTAGCGTCAGACATTGGGAAGGATTTGAACTTTCAGAACTATTTTTAGTCTGTTACCTTAGTATTGAGAAGACTGAGGAAGATGGAGTCCCATGAGCTTGAGGCAGTCTGGACTACATAACAAAGCCCCAAATCCAAGCAAATGAAAAAGGTACACAGTTTTTCTAAAAGGGATACTGCTTTGCACTAAATCCAAATTCAGTTGGTAAAGTGCTCGCTTAAGATACATGAAGCTCTGGATCTAATCCCCAGCACTATGTAAACACAGTATACATGTCCTTACATGTATACTGTAATGGTGGGAGGTGCAGGCCTGTAACCCCTGAATGGGAGGCAGAAGCAGGGTCACCAGGAAGGAACTTAAGGCTATCCTTGGCTATCCTTGGCTATGCAGGGAATTTGAGGCCACCTGTGATGCATGTCATCTTGCCACAGAACCAAACCAAAACAATAACAAGATCAACAAAAAATAAAACAAAGTCAACCCCAGTGGCCTAATGGATAAGGCATTGGCCTCCTAAACCAGGGATTGTGGGTTCAAGTCCCACCCGGAGTAATAAGATTGTGTTTTACCTGGCAATGGTGGTGCACGCCTTTAATCCCAGCACTTGGGAGGCAGAGACAGGCAGATTTCTGAGTTTGAGGTCAGCCTGGTCTACAGAGTGAACAGCCAGGACAGCCAGGACTATACAGAGAAACCCTGTCTCGAAAAACCAAAAACAATAAAATAAAATAAAAATAAAAAATAAATTAATTAAAAAAATAAAAATAAAAACAAAATAAAAACCTCCAGAACAAATAATTGCAGAATAACTTTAAATGTATTAATATATTATTTATACTTAATTGTTTCTTGAGCAACATTTGTCTTCAGCCCCTCCAGAAGTCCGGGTTGGAACCCAGCCTGGCTGCAGCCATCTTAAATGACACCTCCATGATTGCCTCTGAGTAATCCTGGCCTCTTTCCTCTATATTTTCCCAGAACACTACACATGAATAAAAGCAGAGAGTGGCCTGCAGATCTTTAGCACCAAGACTATGCCTGACATCATCGGTACTGGCTTAGGATAAAAGGCGTGCAGCTGTATAAAGTCAGCTTTGTCTTGACCATTGTGCAATCCCCCTTCATCTGACTCCCATCCTGCTGGTCCCTTGACCTCTCTCTGTCAGTAAGTCAGCCGAGAGTCTGCTGGACCTCTATGCCCATGTCTTCAGTCCCAAGGAACGTGAACTTTTCTATTATAGCAAAATTTCCCCCCAATAACCCCAAATCAAATCTCAAGAAAACGGATCAAAATGCCCACTGTCCTCTTAGAGTCTACAATTATGACACAGTCCCCAAAGGGGACAAATAAAACTATGATGAAAAATGACATCAAGGTCTTATTCAAAATGACAACCTTCTGGCTGCACGATCACACTGAGTCACTATTTGACAGATTAGCAGTAGAAAAGCCATGGCAAATGTGTCACTAGGCACAAGAAAGTGTGGGGACTGTACACCAAGTACATAAATGGTGCTCACGAAGGGCCACATGGTGGAGGCTGAAATATTCTCTTCACAGGGGAGAGGAAGGTGGAGGCTGTGGGAAGATTTAGAGGGGCTGGAAATGTAGACAGATCTGTACTGCTAACAAGAGGTGTCAAGGGGCTGGAGAAATGGCTCAGTGGTTAAGAGCACTGCTGCTCTTCCAGAGGTCCTGAGTTCAATTCCCAGCATCCACATGATGGCTCACAACCGTCTGTAATGGGATCCGATGTCCTCTTCTGGTGTGTCTGAAGAGAGCGACAGTGTAGTCATATACGACGTAAAATAAATAAATAGATCTTTTTTTAAAAAGAGGTCTCAAGAATCTGACCTATAGAAAGGAGTAATAAATGATAAGGAATATTCCCCAATGGGGCTGAGAATAGCTCAGACACTGTCATAGGGAGCAGCACTGGCATTGATTGCAGAACACTGGGGGCATCAGTGAAAGCAGCTGTGGGGGCATCAATGGGAACAGCACTGGGGGCATCAATAGGGCCAGCTCTGGGGGCATCAATAGGAGCAGCTCTGGAGGCTCAGTGGGAGAGCCCTAGGGGCATTAATAGGAGCCCACTTGTGGCATGACTGGGAGAAGCACTGAGGGCATCAATGAAGCAGCATTGGGGGCATTGATGGAAGTTTAAACACCAGGAGTTTATTCTACTTCAGATGCTAAGCCCACTAGGCAAACAATGCCATCATGCTCTTGGGCTACATACAAACTAAACAGCTATATGCCTGGTGGTTTGTCCTTCTGTCAGTGACCCAATAGCACACTGTTTACAGTAGTCTCTGTTTGAATGCACAGAGGAGCTTCACACGCAAACTCCTAAACAACTCCAGCATTGGATAATCTAAAGACTGAAAGCTTCCATCTGGCCTCTGTGGAAGCTGAGATAAGCCCACTGGACCGCTTTCCCTCTCCTTATTCATCTCCAGCAGGATACCAATCATAAATCACCCCTCAGAAATGGCGTGAAAGTATACGGGTTTCCCCACCTGTACTGTCACTGTATTCCAATTCAGACCCGCATCATCTTATCCCAGGGTTGTAACAGTCATTTGCTTTTGGGTTTTGGGTTTGGTTTGGTTTGGTTTGGTTTATATTCTTCTCCTCCCTCTCATCTACAGGAAAGGTGATCATTTTAAAATTTGGCTTAAATTTAGAAAGTAAAGTTGATAATCTTACACTCCAAATTAAGTAAAGAAAACAGAAAAACCCAAGCAAGCAGGTTCTGATAGTTGTGATTCACAGACCTTTTCCAATAGAGCCAGCCTTCCTGATCTTCCTGGTCCTCTCCTGCCTCAGTGAGTATTTCTCAGATCGTGAACCCAGCAGATCCTTTAACTTCACAGCCTATGAAGAAGTTCCTCCAGGCTTCATGGCACACCTGAGAGCTACTGTTCACCTCTCAGCAGTAGAACTTGTGCAGTCAAAAGGACCCTGATCTGGTCTCTCTACTACCCCAGAACTGCACCTGTATCTCTGTCACAGCACTTCATCCCTATACTATCTATACCATAATTGATCTCTTTGCATCTTCTACTCAAAGAAGACTCTTACCCACCCACCCCCAGAGCAGAAATGTTGTATGTCCATCCTCACCTTTTCTGAAATGAAAAGATATTTCTCTTGAGTTGATAAAAATGTTTTGAAAGGACATAAGCCCCACTTGTCTCCATTGAAGGACCAGGCCTGATTTCAAAGAGAAGGCCAGAAGGCACCAGCACCAGGAGCAGATCATGAGTCCCAGAAACAGGGTCATAAAACCCCTTCCAAGAGAACAGCCTGGAGATAATCACAAGAATGGAAAATATCTTATCTCAGGATGGGTCATCTATGCTGGGCAGCCCTATCTCATCCTATGTTCATGACGTAGGAATGCAGACCAGTGACCATTTGGCACAAGCCAATCAGAAGCTGATCCCTGTAATTCTCTAGCACCCAGCAATGATATTTTAGATTACCTAATCCTTCTAGAAAGGATTCCTCTAATTCCCATTAAGAAGGCCTGCCTGCCTTTGTCTGGGATCACCATTTCTAAGAATGGTTGACCCCTGCATGGTGGCTGACTCGGCAGGATAAACACTCTTTGTCTTTGCATGCTGAGTCCGGGGTCTTCCATCAGTGAATTTTGGACACTTAAAGTTCCATGGTGGTATAATAACATGGACCAAAAAAAAAGAGAGTGTATGGCAAAGAAAATGAAGTTCCTTTATAGAAATATTCCTGTGTTAGAAGCTATCGGGCTCCAGAGATAGCACGTCCCTAACCACTCACCTTAACCCAAATCTCAGTTGTCCAGGCAACAGGGGGCTATGCCTGTTAGTAGATGCTGTAAACTAGACTCTCGCTTGAGTTCTTGTTTTTCTTCAGTACTCTGTCTTGATGATCTGTTTCTGATGCTCTTGGGGGCTGTTTTATTTCTTGGAGTTTAGATTTAGCCATTCTGCTATTCTACTTGTGGGCAGAATAGGAGAGAGCTGGACCAAGTAGGAGAGGCAGGAATGAAGCACCAGCATCCAGTACCAGGCAGTACATCATATCCTGCTGCCTTCATTCCTCCCATAAGAGCCTCTGAGACCGGGAGGCACCAAGACCCCCTTGACCTCTCTGCTCAGCCCCTAATAGTGGCAGCTCTAGTCACCTATGAAGACACACAGAGAGTTACAGTCATTGTCTTTGAGTGTCCCACAGACTGTGAGACTTACAATGAGGGCAGATGTATTCTATGGTGTTCCCAAAGACAGAACTATGACTGACTTTGGAAAGTTTAAAGAAAAAGAAGCCCTTACCATTGAGACCTAGCTGCCAATGAGAGAGCGGGCTGTACAAAGGAGTGAATTGCCTTCAGCAAAGAGTGTAACAAACACACAAAATTAGTCAGGGGTATTCAGATAGAAGGGATCTCTGGGGCATCTTGTGTTCAGTCTCTATCGGAAATCAAGATTTCTCTTCTTCATTTTCTTTCTGAATTTTTTTTCTATTTGCCTTCCCATGTTCCAAGAGACTCAGAAAAGACGATGAAGGCCACTCATCCTGATGCTTTGGACCTCCTGTCCTTTGCCTGCACCTCATGACTTGGCCCAATAGAAAATTAAAAGGCGTAATGTCCTCCTGAACAAGGGAAAAAAATAGGATATCCATTTCGATCATTAATTAAAATTCTTAGATTAACCGGCATATTCTTTCCATATATTTGGCATGAGCACCTTTATTTTATTCCAAAATATTAAATCACAGGCGTGAGGCCCACAAGATTATTCCTACAGTGACTGGAAAATAAAAATTACAGCTCGTTCTTGGGAGAAATTAGTTTTCAAACAGATTGCCTTTCACATAGCATTTGAAATGTCAGGTTATCCAGATATTCTAACTTCACTTCTCATTAACGCTAACCTGGTATGGCTTTGACTTCTGCTACCCTAGGAATTGATGTAAAAATACTTGAGGTGCAGCATCGGTTGTGATAATGAAATAGTCCAGAAATTAAATCTCTATCCCAGATTTATGTGTCTCTTTAAATGGCCTACGACCTGCCTTTTGCTTTGTTTACAGTCCACTTGCAACGTTGTAACATGACATGACCATGAAAATAGTTCAGATCGCGTTTTTGAAATGGAATCACATGTGTGGGAAATCCGGCACCAGGAGCGTTGTATCCGTGGATAAAGGGTTTATTGTGCATGACTTCAAGGGAGGCCCTTAAATGATGCTGAGAAGAAACGTATGTTCCTCACCTCCACTGAACAGCTGGAACTCCCATGGATGGTTGTGTAGAAGAGAAGGTTAAGGTTTACACCTGGAAATATGCTGTTACATTTCGAGATTTCAGACACCATAAACCAGGAAATGTTAAAAGTGGATGTTTGTGGCAAGGTGAGATAGGACAAGCTAAAGGGAAATTACTGGACTGAAAAGAAATCTCCATCAGTCTGGTCCTGTTTCCCTGCTAATTAGCTGTGATCCCACATAAAGCCTTTGGCTTGATCTCTGCAATGATGGGAGAGAGAAGAAAGACAGTTGAGCGGGCTCTGAGCTTTCATCCTAAGTTTTATGACTGAAAAAACAAGCATTAATCATGCACAATCATCCCTGGCCTTTATAGTCCCCTCTTTCTTACTTTCTATTCTAATATTAATTTTTCACAGCAATTATAAAAATAAAACATTGCACAAATGTCAATGTTAGTGGCCATTCAACTAGAAATGGGTAGTTATTAAAATATCAGGTTTACGCTGTCGATTTTCACGCTGTGAAAACGGTATCAGTGTGCTCTCAGCTGCATTTAAAAGTGTCGCACTTTACTAATTCCTCAACTTATTCACGATACATTTATCGAATAATTGACTATTATGTTTTAGGAAGTATTTTAAGTAGAGCATATGTGGACATGCACGTAAACATGGCTCATGCTATCCTGAAGTCTATATTTTAATTCTGACTGATAGAAAATGAAGTACTGGGGTTTAAAAGGTGACCTAAGCTATGAAGAACCAGAGAGAGCTGTTAATATTTACAAGGTGAAGCTGGAGATGAGCTACTTTACACAGATGTGGTTTGTACATAATTCATTTCTCCAGGCTTTGTCAGGAGTAGCTGGAGCAGACCCATGGCTTCAGGACATTTATAGATGCCAACGAGGAGCTGTAACTGAGTGCCTGCTGCCTTGAGAACATTACGCCTCTCCAGGCTCTTCCACACGAAACCTAGGGCCTTCCTTAATTAGGAATACCCTTCTGCTGCACTTCCCACTATACTGTTAGGTCTAAAACAGGTCTAGATCTCCATCTCTCCCGCTCATGATGTCTTCTTACCCGAGAAACTGTTATGTGGCTCTGCATGTACAGGCATATGAAATAAGTACGTAAGAGGTATAAATCGGGTAAGGGGTACATGAGAACCCTTCAAACTAAGTACCAATGTTGTGTAAGTGTTTTTAAAACTCTGTGCTGTTAATTGTTATTAAAATGAGAACAGGCAATGAGTTACTCTCCACTTCCAATATACAACATGAACCCTGGGTACCAAGTCTGCCTAGCTGTGTGATGTCTGCATGAGGCCATCTTTAAGTAAACAGGGACATGACATTAAGGAAGGATGCTGAGATCCCTGCAATTCCGTATCCAAATGGTTTCCTCACTTATCATATTAATAGCTCCGTACACAGGGGACCTTGAAAAGCTTCATTTCTCTGTGTAAAATCAGTGGGAGAAGCAGGTAGAGCCTCTGGGATGTGGTAGTCCACAGACAACCCGCGGCCTCCTCAGTCAGGTAATCAGTCATACAGCACTTCCATCAAAACATCTGGAATTCTAAAGTTCCTTACAGAGATACATGATCTATCACTCCAATTCAAAATTGGAGACACAAAAGGAATTAGTCCTCATGAGCCACTCCAGACTAAAACAGCTCACATGCAGTTACCTCTGCCTGCTCCCTCACAGCTGCTGTGAATTAGCCCGACTTCTGGGCACTTAATACCTCTCTCCAGATGTCTGAATCTGCAATGAATTCCTGTTCAGGTCTACTTTTCTCTTTTGCTCAGGTTTCCAAGTTCTTTAGGTATAGTCAGGTAGTTTCTTTGCTCCCATAGATGCTTGCCAAACCACCAAATTTACTATCATTGAAATTCCTGCTGCCGCACCACTGTCTCCCTTTTCTGGATCAGTCCATGGAAACAAAGGTGGAGGCAAGAAATAGCAAGATGCATTGCAGCAATTAATCAGCAGAGAATAAGCTTCCTGATCTTAAAAGTCACGAACACCTTTCCAGGTGATAGTATACAGGTGATAGTATACATGTCCCTCTGAGTTGATTCATGCATCTAATTCTGATGTCCAACCACTCTCCAAAAGAAATATGGGTTAGGGCAGATTGACCAAAAGGTTTATTAGCCAGGTATTGGCGGCACAGAATCCCAGCACTCAGGAGTCAAAGGCAGTCAAATCGTGGTGAGTTCAAGGCCAGCCTGGTTTACAGAGAGGGTTTGACTATACAGAGAAACCTTGGGGGTGGGGGAGAAGCAAGCAAAACACAAGCAAATGGAAAGGTTCATTACATTTTAAAGATGGAATGAAAGAGCAGCAAATGGCAGCAAAGGCTGATTCTGTCACCTTCATGATGAGGCCTGAGAGTGGGCTACCCTGGAGATAGACTCCAATACCTGACAATGTCTGTCAGTCCCTCTGGCTATTGAAATAGTAGTCATCTTTACATGCAAAAATGATTTGGTTTTTTAAAAAATTGCTTACACTATAGTAAACTGGTTTAAACTAGTCACTAATGTCTCATTAACTGTTAAATACTGATGCATCCAAGTAAAGACTGTTAATCCCTAAGATGTGAGGAGAAAGAACACCTACCCAAATCAACATCATGGCCAAATTAATTAAAGCAAGGAATTCATTAAAGCAAGCTTCTCTAGTCATGTACATGGGCTGCATTTCCCTAAAAGCACAGTTCAAGAAATCAGCATTCAATGTGAGGAAGACAAGAATGTTGTATCTCAGGGGTAGAGGGTTTCCCCGGGGGGGGGGGGGGGGGGGGGGGAAAAAGGGGGGGGGGAGAAAACAGCAGCAGAACATAAATGTAACAGGTTTACAGCAGCAGAACATAAACGTAACAGGTTAATCGTGAGAACCTCCTGAAACAAAGACATGATTCCAAGGGGTCCTAACAAGGTAACAGAAGGTAGTCAGGACAACCTTTTGAAACAAAGGTATGGTTGCAAGATGGTTATAAAACTTTGTGAAACAAAGATGCTGTTGCCTTTTCCTTGAACAGGTAGAACAGAACCATTTGTAGTTAAGGATACAGGTGGGGCATGGACCAGACTTTGAGGAATAGGGGTTTAATCATAAACAGGAATGAACATAGTCTGTCTTTACTATAAGATGGCTTCCAAGCCTGAAATGGAGACAGGCTGCTCCACTGAAATGATGTATTTATCTTTGCATTATCAATTTCAATGGAAGGTAAATAAATATTGTATAAACTGCATTCTACACTGAAAAATAAAACCAAAGAACAAACTTCAAATTCAAAAAGAACAATTGATGTGAATATTTGTTTTATGTATATCACTATGCATATACATATGCATACTATATGCCTGTGTATGTGTGTCCACATGAGTGTGACTCTCCGTTTGAGTTCCATAAAGAAACTATATATATATATATGAAGGAGATAGTAATTCCTGTACATTTAAGTATGAATAAAGCAAGAGAGAGTCCATTTCAGTTTGATATAGCAAACAGACACTATGAGGAGAAAATAAAAAGATCCAAACAGAGCTTCCTGATGGCCAAGCAGCTGTCATCTCTGCAGTTTAAAATACCCCACCAAGGGCTGAGTCTTCAAACAGCAGAGAAAATCTGCTACCTCGCCATTAACCCCGAGTCCTGTGCAAATTCCTTCACACAATAGCCTTAAATAGAGTGACTGCTCTGTTTGTTCTTTCTTCTTAGAGCTTTTATTAATTGCGTTTTTAGGTTGGTATATGGTGTAATGGGCTTCATGATGGAATTTTCATACAAATGGGAGATTCACTGGTCTTCGTCTTAGGGGTTCGACTGTTCTGTGGAAACGCCATGACCAAAACAACTCAGAGAGAAAGCGTTTTTATTTCACTCACACTGCCATGCAACAGTTCATCACTGAAGGAAGTCAGGATGGAGCTCACACAGGGCAGCAACCTGGAGGCAGGAGCTGAAGCAGAGGCCATGATGGGTGCTGCTTACTGCCTTGCTTCCCATGGCTTGCTCAGCTGGCTTGCTCCACCCACAGTGGGCTGGACCCTCCTCCATCAATAATTTTAAAAATGCCCTACGGGCTTGTCTACAGCTAGATTTTTTTTGGAGGTGTTTTCTCAGTTAAGGTTCCCTCCTCTCAGATGACTCTACCTTGTGTCAAGTTGACAGGAAAAGTAGCCAGCACAGTCTTGTTTCTGCACTTGGTGATCTCCTGCCTTCTTCCTGCTGGTCTTCACCCACACCCACCACTAGCCTCCCTTCACTTCCCATGTTTACACAGGCCCTGTGACTTTAAACTCTTATTTCCAGTGAATGAATTGTAGCGATTTAATGGTTTGTCCATGTGTAGATTCTTATAGCTAAGACCTACAATTCCTGATACCAAGAAATCATTTCTAGCCTTGCTCTCTCCCCATCACTCACCGGCCCTCCGGGTCTCCTCTACCAGTTTCTCTTAGCATGTTCCTCCGGACCACATTTTCAGCTTCCAGAGCTTTGCACTCCTACGGGGCCCCACAGGAGTTCCTGGGCTCCAGTCTGAGATGTAATGCATTAGAGAACTGGTCCCAGGGCTCCTGGCCATATTGCATTGCAAAACTAGATTTTCTGGCTGAGCCGCAGCAGGAGGTGAAAGCAGAAAGTGCATCATAAATAAAGAATAAGCCATTGGGAGGGCTTGCTATGACCCCCAAGCGAGGAGCGGCCTATGAGAATAACTTTCTAGAGATCACATTCAGTTGTTTCAAAATTTCTACAAGATGAATTTGTTTTTCTTATTACAGTCTTTCTTTTCTGTTGATGGGGCCTCAGCAGGCAGGGGCACTGTATACATAAATATCTCTCTGCAATCATGTAGACACAGGTACCACAAAATGACACACCACACGTCCGGTGTCACAGTAATCAACAGGCAAAACAGCAGCTGATCTGCCAAGAAGTGTAACAAGAATAGCCTTAAATAATGGTGGAGATAAACCTCCCAATCGTTTTCACAACAAAAATATTTCCATTTAATACATGTTAATAGACCCTTAGTTTTTATTAGATATTCAACAGCCATGAATTTCTTCATCTACCATGGTTTATCATATGAAAATTTTGAAGCCAGATGTAATGGTAAACACCTTTAATCTTAGCACTTGGGAGGCAGAGACAGTCAGATCCCTGAGTTCAAGGCCAGCCTGGTCTACAGAGCAAGTTCCAGGACAGCCAGGGCTACACAGAGAAACCCTGTCTCAAAGAACCAAAAGAATAAAAGAAGAAAGAAAAGAAACAAAGAATCAAAGGAAGAAAGAAAAATTTAAGGGATGTTGACACATATTAGAATCAATTCCTACTCTAATTTTCTTAGTTTTAGATGAATAAAATTGCAAAATATGTTATGATCTAAGTGACGTCATAAAGTCACATTGAGTGACAGATCTCACGTGGGAGGTTTATTGGGGAGCGGATATACAGAGGCTGCCTCAGGGTGAGGGTGGAGGATAAAAGAGCAAAAAGAGGAGGGACTGGACTTTTAGAAAGGGAGGTAGCGCATGTGTGCAGGGGCGGGCTTGCAGCTGTGGCAACAGTAGAACTGTATTGCATCTTGGTAGCTAGTGACAACTATCCTGCTATCACTAGGTCCCTGGGGCAGGCTTCGAAGATGTCTGGTTGCTGACATGTTACATCATGAAATAAAACAAGAATAAGATCATGTATAAGGATATCCCAAGGTTAAATATCTGAAGGTCGCGTCAGGAACTATACCCAAAAGGAAAACAATTTCCGACTGGTAGAGAGTTCGAAAGTTAAACAGGTTAAGTGGATGCTAATTCTGCAAGCCCTTCTGGATTAGTAAATTGTTGAGGTATAAGCTACAGACAACAGGAGGGGCTTCTCTGGATGAGGTGGCCAGAGGATTCTCCACCAGACTGGATGGTCGAAGGGAGAGGCGGAAGACAAGACCAAATAAGGAAGAGAGACGAAGGAACAGTGTCGATTGGAGACAAGTCCTCCGCACCAGGTAGCTTTTGGCTGTTAACCTACACCACGTATGCTCACCTCAACACCTGAAATGAATGCCTCTGTCCTACGGCCTCTGATTCCCTTGTTTGCTAAGATCAGATGCCCTTTCTTCCTGGAAGACTGAATGCTTAGCTTCTCTCCAGCTGGGTGTCAGTGACATTCTTTTCCGTGTAATGATCACTGTAGCCTAGTCCAGCCCGTGACATAGTCTCTGCTGATTAACTGTGATTTGAGATCATGAACTGTCTTCGGAGCATTTCTGTCCTTGTAATCTCATAGTTTAAGGATGGTGCAGACTTGTGGTTGTAACTCGATATCCATCCCTTTATGAAGCCAACAGTCACTTGTTCCAGGTCCCCTTAAAGTCACCCTCCTGTCTTTACTCAAGGTGAGAGGTCTCACCCCCCCAGCACATGGAAGAAACAGGTTAGAAAGCATGTAGGCTGGAAGAGAGGGACTGATTAAGCCCCTGCTACCTCATTCCTTAAAGACCAATCAGTTTAAAAGTCACACTGTTCTGCCAGTCACATTGTGCTTAATGGCGGCTGCTCTAAAATCCTATATAAGGTCCCTGAACGGGCTCCACGAAGTGGCCCTCCTATATGTAGAGTAACCTCAGCATGCTGATGAATCAATAAATTTCTCTTACATTTGGTGCATTGGCCAGGAAATTGACCCTCTGTGGGGATGCATCGGAGAGCAAGGGATTGGAGAAATGGCTTGGGCAGGTAACCGTGGTCATCTCAATATTTGTCTGCTTGTCTCAGTCTTGAGTCTGTAAGTCTGTTTAAAAGTCTTGTTTGCAAGCTTCAGGGGGCTTAGGGAGCCCACCATGTTTAGAGCAGTCAAATGCGGCAGGAAGATGTGCCTTAAACGTCGTGACCTAGGGGGTCTGGGGGATGCTTCAGGCCCCCCTGGAAGGAATCTAGAGGGTTCCTCCTTCTGGATCTGGCTTCTGCTGATTCAGCAAGGACAAACTGTGTGTTGATTGTTTACACCTGCCACCCAGGTGGCAGGGTCGAGCTGTCTGTAACCCAGTGCAGCTTGAGCTGGCTGGGAACGTGTTCTACATCCACAGAAGGGACAAATCTGTTTTGCATCCATGGCAGAGACGAGCTGTGTATTGGTTGTTTGCGCAGGCCGCCTGTGGCAAGGGTGAGCTGGGCGAACTGTTGTTTTCTGTTCTAATTGTTTTGTGTTCTGTGCTCTTAAGACTTAAACTGACTGACAATGGGTATTTTTGTTTGGTTGCTTTTGGACATCAGACAGATTCATCCAGTTAAACTCAGGAAACTTAGGGAAAGAGAAAAAAACAAAGGAGGGGAGAGGTGGTTGCTTAGCGGGAGGAGAAGTCATGTGGTGACCCAAGCAACGAACCTTAAACAAAGAGATGCTGGGGCAGACTCAACTCACCGGCTGTGTGGTCCCCTGCTGTGAACAGAGACTAGAAGGCACGCTGGTGCGTGGAGGGGGCGTGCAGGTGGGGCTGGGGGTGGGGCCGGCAGGGGAACACCCCACACCCCCACCCGGCCTGTGACTGCCACACTGGGCGCACTTCCACCATGACGGTGCCAGCTCCGGGATGACTGGGAAGGCCCTGCGGGAAAGGTGACTATGGGGGTGGGCAGGCATCACCTGTGACACCAACCACCCCTGAGTGTTACAGTCCCCTGTAACAGTGCTCTCCTCTGCTCCCCCCCACCCCGTCCTGGGGTGGGTACAGGGGCCGGGCCACCCCCCCCCCCCAAGACCTCAGATCAGACATGTCAACCAGTTGAATTTAAGCATATTAGTCAGGAGAGGAAAAGAAACTAACCAGGATTCCCACAGTAACGGCGACATGATGGCTCTGAGACAAAAAGCCAGACAGTAAAAGATGTCTGCTTCCTACACGCAGGTAATCATAAGACAGAATTTTCCATGGGAATTTTGGGTTAATATGATGGCATGACAAATTAGAAAAAGCCTAAAAATAGGTTGATACAATATTTGTGTAGTTTAGTTCATTTGTTTTAAATTATTTTAATTAGCAAAAGGGGTGTGATTTTCAATTTTGTGATTGTTTCATTAGTTCTCTGGGAGAGCGGTCAAGCTAAAAGTTTTCCTAGTTACTGGCTAAAGGACATGCTGATTTGGGAAAAGGGCTTTGTCTTTATGTTTTTGTCTTTGTTTTTAAATGATTAGATTCTACACATCTTCCAGAGTTATATGAATCAGGTTTGATAGAGTCCCCCTAAAGAACTAGATTCAAAAGAATCAAAAAAAGGTAAACATTCTTTGTGCTATCCTTCACATGGCACAAATAAATACTTATTATTGTTTATTATTAAAATTGACTCATAAAAAGACTGCCTTTAAAAACTGTTTTTAGATTATTAAGCATACGAGCTAAGGACCAGATAGCAAATTCATAGCTCTGAGTTAATTGTTAGGGTGCTTTCAAGATATTTGAATTAAAAACAGCTGGGAATAGTTAAAAGACAACAGTGTAGATCACTGTGCATAGATAGATAGCTTTCAATAATGTCAGAAATCCACAGAATATGCTCAGAATACTGACTGGATTAAAGGCTGATGATAGTCTCACAGCCAACCCAAGCTGGTTAACATTAAGAAAGATGATATAGACTTGAGAGGGTGGTTTTCAGATGGTATACAAGCTACACCAGGACACAACAGGTGCAGAACTGTAAGACTTTTTAAGTTAGAACATATAGATCCTCAACTGGCCAATGGGCAAGTCTGTGGGGTCTTTTCTTAATTAATGAAATAAATGGGATGGATCAGCCCACTATGGTTGTGCCAGCCCTGGGCAGGTGGTCCTGAGTTGCGTAAAGAACAAACTGAGCAAACCAGTAAGTAGCATTCTGTCATGGTTCTGCTTCAGCTCCTACTTCCAGATAGCTCCATCGCCTTAATTCCTGCCTTGACTTTCCTCAACAATGGACTGTTATCAGGACACATAAATCAAATAAACCTTCCTCCCCGTGGTGCTTTTAGTGATGATGTTTATCACAGCGATAGAAAACAACATGACCTGTGTTCTTTTTGATGCTCCAAAGATATCCTTTAAAAAGGTGAGAAATGGCCACCCTGCTTGAATCATGTATATCATGCCACCAAATGATTTCTAGGACAGCACAATCGACAAGTTAAGCCTTTGGGCTCTGCCCTCAGACACACATGTTCAAGTCCAAGGTCTCCTACCTGTGTCTGATCTTCACTCCCGTAGCACCTACTTCACAGGAGGCTCTGAGAAAAGGCATGAAAAAGCATGAAAACCCATGGGCAGCTCCCCACTTACTCAGCACTCAACAATCACCTTGAAATGTTTTTAAACCATTTTTGCATGGTTTACCATCCGTCAGCCTTTATTTCAAATGTTTTAAATGTGCATGAGGCGGCAACAATAAACACATGCAGTTTTTGAAAAACAACTACTTAGAAGTAATGTCTATTGGTCTGTTGTATTTTGCTCCTTTAACTCTCATTAGGGTTGGAATTCTTTCTTGTCTTGTTAGCGTCTTCTTCAGTTGCTTCCTGTCTCAACTTGTCTAGAGCTTTCCCCTGGTTAGACCTTTGAGTATGAAACCACAGGTGAGCTCACCTGTGCATGTCAATCAAGTCAAAGGGACACCTTTGTCACTTGGGCCTGAAGTGGTCAATACTGGGTTGCTTGAGTGGTGTACCAGAATGCTGGCCACACCACTGGTAACTTCTTGCTTAACTTCTGCCTTGGGAGACTCTTTAGAAATAGAGCTAGCTAAAGGTTTCTCTCTTCTCAGGGCAGCACTACCCTGGAGTCAGAGAAACGGTTAAATATTTGTTGACCTTGTTCACTTACAAATTCAACTTTGGGTTCAGCCTCAACATGAGTCATAAAAATGCAGCTTTCCAGGCTAAGGTTCAGTGTGCAAAGCATCTTAATAAATTCCATGCCCAGATGTTCAAGAAAAGAATAGGTCATTGTTTGTGACCGAGTACTAGTTGGAAGACCCAGAGGGAACATTTGACAGGATTAATGTCTTTTCCAAGGATCCCGAAGCCAGCTGGACATTCAGCTGAGCTGTCAATGGGCTCAGAATCCAGGCATTTCAAAAGTAAAGGCCTTCTCCTCACTAAAGTTTTGTGGGTAGAAGTGGGTAAAAACACCACAATGATTGCTTTCCGTCTACACGACAATCATTTCCGGGAGTGTGAACTAAATCTGAAATCTTTAAAAGACTAGGATATCAATATCTACTTGCTTCCATTTCAGTCTCACCCTTTTCTAACTTGACCACAAACACTAAGATTTACACGTAGTGTGAACGTTCCCAAGTACAATATGAACAGAAACGAGGAAGCATGCTGGACATCCTGAGGGCCGACCTCCAGGCACAGCACATTTTAATATATGGAAGAGACATTTGAAGGTATTTTCCTCCCCAGCTGAAGCAGTGATTTGGAGACTCGTGCATTTGGATGGAGGGACCCTTAATTGAGAGAGTGCCTCCACCAAATTGGTTGTGTGCAAGCCTGTGGCTCATTTTCTTGGCTGGCGATATTGATGTGGGAAAGCCCAGCTCACTGTGGGGCGGGCGGTGCCACCCCTGGGCTGCTATGAGAAGGCAGGCTGAGGAAGTCACAGGAGCAAGCCAGTAAGCAGCCCTCCTCCATAGCTTCTGCACCACTTCCTGCCTTGGGTTCCTGCCTTGGCTTCCCTGGTTATCAAAGCATGACCTGAGAGTTGTACACTGAAATTTCCTTTCCAAATTGTTTTTGTCATGGTGATTTATCACAGCAATAGAAACCATATCTAAGGTTTTAAGACTGACTTCGTTGAACACAACATCTTAAAAGAATCTGTCAGCTCACCGTGTATGTCATACAAGGTTCAACCTCGTCATTATTTTAACACAATTAAAGACACAGGATCTACACTAGTAGAGGACAGTGAGGCCACTACCCTCATGCAGAGATTCCACATGTGCTGTCTTTGGGTGACTAGGAAGGAATAGGTTTAGGATTTGCCTCTGATTTCCAAACACCGAGTCGCCATGCCATGTGTTAGTCCTTCGCATTAATGAAGCACAACTGGTTTTCACACAGAGGACGGGAGATGTACCCCCAAGTGGTAGAGTGCTGTCTTTGCAATCCTTTCAATATCCAGAAATCAAAAAACGAACCCCCAAACAAAAAGTTCACACTCAGACACATACACCCCACACAAAGGTAAGCAAATTGTGACACTCATGTACACAAAACAAACTTTAGCTAGTTTCAGACTATATTGAAACCATGAAAACCTCCAAAAATATGATTAATGTTTGTTGCCTGTGCCCTGGACCGCAGCCTGCTGCCCGATGCTACTTGCCCTTGGGGGTTTCAGTGACGTGGCAAAAAATCAATGGCATAGACACCAGGAGCAGGTGAGAAGCGCCGAAGCAAGCTCATCTGAGCACTGCTGCTGCAAGCTCATCTGGGCACTGCTGCTGCAAGCTCATCTGGGCACTGCTGCTGCAAGCTCATCTGGGCACTGCTGCTGCAAGCTC
>JADRCH010000151.1:3802783-3833360 GCA_019843965.1 Rhynchomys soricoides
TGGGCACTGCTGCTGCAAGCTCATCTGGGCACTGCTGCTGCAAGCTCCTTTCCCAAGACAGCGTCTCTTCTAAACAGCAGTTCCTGATTGACTGGCATTGTCTGCGTCAGCAATAAGTAGTCTCTCAGGCAGTCCTCAATTAGGTCCTCCTGCAGGAGATGCCTTTGCAGCTGTGCAGTCCCTGGCATTTATGCAGAGGCCACACTGTTTCTCCTACAATTGGTAAATCCATGGAAAGTCTGAATTGGAAAAAATATGCTGAGAAGACTTGACACTTTTCTGTAATGTATTTCAAAATGTTGCCCAAGAAAGGACTCTTGAATGCGTACCCTATGATCCAAGAAAGTGAGGTAGGCCTTACAAAAGAAAAAAAAGGGGAGAGGGTGGAATACAACCAAGATAGAGATGCTTGGTGCTTTTGGTTCTAGCTAAGAGTCTTTCTATCCATTCCTTCTCGGGAAGTTACTGGAGCATGAAGCCATGATCTACCATATTTGTTTATAAACAATTGTATGGTCTTTCTGCTACATGTGACCATTTCTGTCAAGGCTCTAGTGTTTGAACAAAATATGTCGCTATCTAAGTATAGAATGCATTAGACAACTCATGTGGCCCACATAGAGGATGTTTGTTAACCATCTCCACAGCCACAGAGATAAGTGGACCTCACTGAAATTTAGGAAGAGTGGCAACAACCTTAAGCATTAAATTTGATTCTTTTTTTTACAGACTAAAGAAAGCCACATTTACAGGGTTATTATCTCTGTGGGCATTTGTGATGTTTATAGACAACCATTGATTAGGAAGTGGGGGGGGGGGGTGAGCTTCTATTTCAGTGACCTCAGTAAGGGTGCTACACCCCAGCACAGCTGACAGGAGGGGGCATTGTTGCTCTGTAGAATTCACCTTTAGCTTTTGCTCCATCTAGATGTACTAGGTTACCATCAATGCTAATGGAAAGGGGTCTGTGATTTAATTCAAGCTATTACAAAAACACAAAGCTCTATATGCAACAGAATGGTTCTAGTAAAAACCAGGTCCGCTCCCAAGCTATTGTCTGCAGCTTTTCTCAAAGGCTTTAAGTTGGCAGCCAGACTTTTGACACCTTAAATTTGATTTCGTGGGAGGTAAACTTCCCCTTTTCCATGAGTTCCTTACCAGGGCATCTCCCCTGGGACGTCGTCTTCCAAACTGCAAAAGCAAAGTCTCTGCTTTGGAAAGTTTACAACCATGATGAATTCATTTTTATTCTCCTTGGATAGTATTCACAGCAGGGAGAGTCACAGACAAGACGAACAAGAATAAAATATCCCAAGACAAGCAGTTTCAGTGATGTAGTTCCAACCCTGAGTATGCCAGAGAGCTCGTGGCAAGTCCTATTACTGAGATACCTCCTGCCTGGAGAAGTCTGGAAAGTCAATATTCGCGAGTGCTGTTGGCTCCCAGCCTCTGCTGATGTTCCTCTTCGCCCTCTCTGACCCGCAGTTTAGCACTTTAATCAAATCTATCAGAACAGGCAGCTGCGGTTCCATTTTCATTCTTGAGATAATGAGCCAAAAGAGCCTGTGAGAGCTCCTCCAGGCCACCTCCCAGACATCTTGTACACTGACAGACAGGCCTCCTGGCCAGCTGTTTTTCACTATTTGAAGCCGATTAGACCTGCAGCCTTTGAGGGCTAATAGCCTCTCTTAGCATTTTGAGAGGTCCACAACTTGAAATAACCTTCTCCTAGTTCCTTTGGTTGGTTCCCACCGCTTTTCATTGAACCATCCAGGAAATGTAAACAGGACCCTACTTCACACTCCTGAGAGCCTGCCATGTTAACTTGTTTGCCCTGCACTCACTGAGTAGCTTAATTAATTATCTGTGGGTGGCAGATTACATGAAGTCACCCCAGCCCATTGAGTACGCATTTCCTGCGTCCAAGTATATTATGAAAACAGGGCCGTGTTTTCTTCTGGAGTTCAGAGTGTTCCGAGAGCCTGTCTTGCTCTCTAAGGCCCGACTGTTTCGTATTTATGTTTGACTGATCGAATTTCAAATGCCGAAGTAAAGATAAAACATGGTACCTGAAAAAGCTAAATCCAAATCATGCATCATTTAAACAACTTTCTGACAGACACAGAGAATTTGCTTAGGCCTCCCCTCCCCCACCCCACCCCCAAGGTCACAGAAGAATCTGTGTTCTCCCCTCAAGCTTCCACGGCCTGGGTTCCTTGCAAAGAGAATTCTTTGTGTATTAGGAAATCTTTAGACAAGGTTCCCGTGGGCCCCACCTGCGTCTGAAAACATTTGAGTTCCTTTAAGCGACGCTGCAATGCCCCGGCTGCCATCTCTCCTCCTGGCTGCCATCTCTCCTCCCGGCTGCCATCTCTCCTCCTACCTCGTGTTTATTTTCAGTCACTTCTCAAAGATTAACAACTGATGGAAGTTAAGGTCCCCTCAATAGGTGCTTCATAATTACATTCCGTAGAAGAAAGCTCATGAAGTCTTTCTAGGACAAGAACAGCGGGGAAGTGAAACATGTCCTTCATGCCTGCTAAGAATTTTCTCTGTTCTGCACATGTGTTTCAGACCACAGGAGTGGGGTGGAGTTAAGCTACAGTACCATCCTTATTTTGGAGAAGAGAGAGATCCCAGCTAAGCTGTTCTCGTGGAAATTACCAGAGAGAGCCAGAGCCACACAGGGAGGGAGGGAGGGAGGGAGGGAGGGAGAGAGAGAGCGCGCAGAGAGGTTTTTGGTATGTTTTTAGTTTCTAATCGTACATGTATTGCTGGCTTTTTAAAAGGAAGGACAGAGCTATACGAGATCTGGAATCAGAACCTAATGTGACCTACATAAAAGCAACGCTCTGATTCCCTAATTAAACCAAGCTACGACTGCGGGCTCTGCAAAATAGCTGCCAAAAATCCATCCATTCAATCTTCCGCCTATCCTCCAGGAATGCAGAGGGGCGGAGGAGGGGCGGTGGGGAAGCGGAGGCCGGGGATTGTCCTGGCTCACGTATTTGCTCTCCCGTGAGGGGGTTTTGCGTTCCAGCAGCACAGTCGCCTGGGGTTGGAAAGGATCACGTGGGGGAGGGGGCTGGGAGACTGGGGGACCAGAAAGGGGATAAAGAGAAAAACAGACTGAATGTTTTCACAGCTGCTCTATTTTTCTTCACCTATTTTGCCCAGGGATCTGATTTCCTTCTGGGGAGGAGGGCTCTCCCTGGGTCCAGGCTCGCTCCGCAGGGCCTGTTTACTAGGTGGCCAGTGTCCTCTTTCTCTCTTTGTATAAGTCTTTACTTTTGAGGGAACGCAGAGTGGGAAGAAGAAACTGGAATGTTTGCAGGGCTCCCGTTAAAGAAAATTCAGTACATCCGAATTTTAAGTAGAAACTGGGAACAAAGTAAAATAAAATCGCACCCCCACTCCCAGCCCCCGTGGTGCTTCTTGGACAAGAAAAATTGTTCTTCAGCGAAGCCGGTCCCTCATTCTCTCATTCTCACATAACTTCCTCTCGCCGGGTGTTGCAGAAGGTATGTTAATTGAATATTAGAAAG
This sequence comes from Rhynchomys soricoides, assembly GCA_019843965.1. NCBI lineage: Eukaryota > Metazoa > Chordata > Mammalia > Rodentia > Muridae > Rhynchomys > Rhynchomys soricoides. The sequence continues at coordinate 3,806,329 of JADRCH010000151.1, forward strand.
ATGATGAAGCTGCGGAAATCGGAAGCAATGATGCTATTAGCCAGATACTCAGGGATTCCAACACCACATAAATGTAAAAATCTAATGGAAAAGACCAGCTATTTATTTTTTTGCTGAAAAGAGTTTGTTCTGTCACTTGAGGTTTGCTGTGGAGAATTTTCCCAGACAAAACATTTGCTGACTTTCCCTCGGTTTCATTCGCAGGCATGACATCTAAACATACCTATGTATTATCAGCTCTTAGTCTAGTTTATCAGAAACTCAAAGCTCTGGGAGGAATCCTTGGAGTCAAATGGAAGTCTCAACAGTTGCCAGTATTCAAATATGCAAGAGGACTTTGGGAGACCCAAGCTACCTCAAAATAGAGCTCTCTCAGACTTTGTATTCACAGCTCCTCACTAGGGTCATGCTCAGGGCAAGCTGCAGTATTTGTCAGGGTTTGGCCTTCACACCTCTGTCTTCTCCATTCAGCTTGATCCTCTCAGCCAGAGACCCAAGCTTCTGTCCCAACAGAGCGTCGCCACCTATAGGCACCTCTGCCAAGAAGTCTCTGCCATAGGCTTCTTACTCCCATGTTTGGATCACTGCGTTTGCATCTCATACCTTTCTGCTATTGACAACAACAACAACAACAACAACAGTAATAATAAATAATTGTGACACTTTCATCATTTTTTTTAAAAAAATACTTTTGTTTCTCAAGATTGAACCCAGAGTCTCCTGCATGTTGGGCAAGCAATCTACTTTGTGTGGTGTGTGTGTGGTGTGTGTGTGTGTGTGGTGATGGCAGTGTGTGTACTGTAGTATGTGTCTACAGGTACACAAGCAAGTACACGTTCATATGTGTGCAAGTGCCTGCGGAGACCAGGAGAGGGCACTAGACCTCCCCTGGAGCTGGACTTACAGGCAATTGTGAAGATGTGAGCTGCCCAGCATAGGTTCTGAGACCCAGACTCACCTGATGGAATAACAGTTTCTCTTCCCAGCCTGTCTTTGTGTCCTTGAACTCTATGTTGCTGGAAGTTTCCTGGGTGTGCTTTACATTCCAGGACCCATTAGAAGCCTTAATAATAGCTTAATAATAGCTTCCTTCCCAGATGTGAATAACGGTACCCCGGAATGTTACTCAAGCTTTGTCCCGCGCTACGGTCTCGCCAGCAAGAACGACGCGGCACACATAGGATCCTTCTGCAGGAACAGCTTTAATGCATCTTGAGAGGGAGAGCATAAGCTGGCCACGAGTGGAGACTCAGAACAATAGAATACCCGCCCTTTATATGGGTCACAGCGCTTGCCTGGGACATGGAGCTTCCCCATTGGCTCCCGCACACCAGGCCAGATGCCGCCACGAGAGAGGCTGAGACTCTGAGGTGGAAAATTACCTGGTGCATGCGCACTAGCCTGTTTACAACTTGTCCTCGGCCAGATGTAGGCGCTATCTTGTAATGGCGGATGTGGGTGCTCAAGCGGCTCCCAACAAAGCTTGGTAGACATGGTTAATTTTTCTAGTATTATAAGCAATCATGATATTATCACACCTATGTCTTTGTCCTGTAGTTTCAATAATCAATGGCTTTGTAGTAGTTTGTATTAAGCAATGCATCGAAGTGGGAAACTTCTAGTTTCTTTGGAAAGTCAATTATGTCAATGACGTTTTGCTGGGCCACACAGGTGAAAGGAAGTCTTGCTGGAGCAGACATGGAAAGAATGTTTTCCTGAAGCAGACACAGGTGAAAAGATGTTTTGCTCTAGCAAACATGTGAACGGACTCTTGATGAATAAATCCGACCCCACCGATAGTGGGAGACAAGCACTGAGCATTGGTTTGTTTCACTTTGCTGTTCTTCGCTGAAGACTCACATGTATTGGTTCGCCTTACACGGCGTTGTCTGAGCTCAGCTTGTGGTAACAAGGCCATTGAGAGAAACTCACCCAAGAACTGCTCATGAGGTTCCTGCAGCAGCTTGCCATTTCCGAGGCCTCACTTTGGACCAGTTGGTGAGCCATATGCCGGTGGTGTCTGCCTGCTGAGAGGACTGAACTACAGCTGCCAGTTCTTATGTGGTATTTACTTGCCTAGAGGACTGGTCTGCAGCTGCTGAGTCATATTTGATGTTTGCTGCAGGACTGAGCTGCTGCCAAAAAAGATCAAGCTTGCTCCCAAAGAACTATTGCTGAACAAGCCCACTTCCTCCACATCCTAATGACTTTTGTCTTCCACTCCCTCTGCCAGGTGGTGGGCTAGAGGAGAGGTTGAACCCTTATTAAAAGTAGGTTGCAAAAAATGTTTGCCTCCATTACATTGACTAATATTTTTTTTTTCTATCTCAAAAATTCCTAGTCAATATGCAAGATGCTGTGGTGGAGATCTACAGGTACACACTGAGGTAAGCAGCATCAAGCCCCTGCCATTAGGGGCTCACAAACAGGTGGAGCCTACCAATGTTCAGAGGTAGACCTGAACATTGCAGGGATTGCTGTGTCAGGAAGGATGGAAAGTCACTTGAAAGCATAAAAAGGCTAAGGGTAAGAAGCTATAGATTAATTTTGGAAAAAGTAAGAAAGCTGGTAGAAGAAACAAGAGTCCATTTGTTTAGTGAGAGGAGACAGAGAAAGCAGATGAGGATGTTTGAGAGATAGAGAAGCATCACACCAAGAGATGAGGTTGCAAAGACCTAGAATTGGAAGGTCAAAGGTGACTGGTGCTGAATGAGCTCCCCCTGGGTGGTGCTCACTTAACTACATGGTTGGCAAAGTCTTTGTCTACTAATATATACTCAACTGTCCAGTTATTTTGAATCCCTGTTCTCTAGGTGAGAAAATAGGCCTAGAGAAGAAAAGTCTAGTGCCCACACTCACATTGTTAAAAGCCGCAGTTTAAAGACCCAAACCTGGAACAACATGCCTCTAAATTCAGGGAGGTGAACCCTTTGCTTTTGACCCATCCAGTTTGGACTTTGTTAAATATGCATGAATTTGAGAACAGGGAGTCGAAGGACAAGAAGCATTATGGAGATTCATCCTGCAAGATACAACAGCAGGTGGAAATGATCAAAACATTGAGAGCTGGGGTCTCAGCCATAGGGAGCAAGACTTGGAAGGTAGTAATTTGTTCCTGTCCCCTTAGCTTTCTCTCTTCTGTCTGCCTGCTACAGTTTTTTTCTACCATGCTACAAGCATCATGACAGTTATTTCTAAAACACTGAAACCAGCACACCATCAGTTGAACCTCTGAGACAATGATCCAGAAAACTCCTACCCCTTCAAATTGTTGTCTCGGGTATTTTGTCATAGCAACTAAACACCCAGCCAGTATTGTGTGATAATTTATTTCTCTGCCGGTGAAATGAGCCAATTCAAAGCAGATTAGACTATATTAAATGCAGGTTTATTGGGAAGCTGCTCTTGGGAGGGCAAGTTCACTGGCCCCAAGGAAGGAGGGCAGGGAAGTCACTGTAGGAAGGGAGAGAGAGAAGGGGAAGAGAGAAAGAAAGAGCATGCACACAGAGAAGAACACAGAACAGAAGCAAAATGAATGGATGATATAGGAAAGAGCCTCTGGGGGAAGGGCAGTTCAGGGTTGGGGCATGGATGCCAGGCAGGGACTGAGGGATGCTGGGAGAACCTGGAGGTCAGGTCCCCTTTGATATGTGAAAGATGTACCTCAGTCCCTTGTCCTGGTGTCCAAACCAAACAATATGGAGTAGACCAAGCTAGTAACCTAGGAAATCAGAGCACTAAAGAGTGATTCCAGAAGTGGACTCCAAGGCTAAGCAGTGAACAGAGAGAAGCCATTAAATTTATTGGGCACAAGCCATAAGTAAATGATTCCAAAATCCAGAGCCTCTGAGAGTACTGGTGTTATCTATCAAAGTCAGAGTCTGAATACTCTCCAAGAATACGGAAGACAGCCACTAACCGTTTTGTAGAGTTCTAAAGCACACAATCATTGTTAGGTAAGTTATTTTGTTTCTGTTGAAGATGACATCATTATTTCTTAATTTATCAGTCACATGAGTATTTACTGTATGCAAGACAATCCAAAGTGAACCGTGATTCAAGGTTTTACCCCTAGTTGTCTGAGTAATTTTTAACCTTCTGCAATCCCATAGCTAGTGAAAAGACTTTAACATAAATAAATCTGGATAACAGAATGAAGAACCTAGTTGTGATTTAAGTGTCAAAATGTGTCACTAGCTTTGAAGACTGGGAGGGAGGGGTGTATTTTTCATCCCTGAAGTGAATTCTGCAATAAAATAACATAAATGTCATTTTCCTAACATTTTAAAGATGGAACTAATACAATAGAATCAGAATTAAGAAGAATAAGACAATATTTAATGCTAAGAGAGAAGAACTCTTTTACATGGAGAAGTCTTTATCCAATGGTAGAAACCTAATGGGTTTGTTTCAGGGGCTGCAAAACCACGGTTCCAACATAGGTTGGGTAATGCAGTAAGAGCATTCTTGATTTAAGCTCTATCAGACAAAGAACAGATGGCAGAGTGGCCTCTGGCGAGTGTCTGCCTATCTCTGTCACTACACAGTGTACATACAGAGAAATGATCATCTGTCCCAAGTTTAATAATGGGATGTGAGTCATGATGAGCCCAATTTATTAGACCCCAGTTTTATGCCAGGCATCATATAGATGCCATGCACATGTTCTCCTTGGCCCACTGAACTGGTTCTGTGATAAAGATGCATTGCCTCCGTTCATAAGGTGAGAGTGGACGTTTGCGAAGCTCAAAGAACTGGCCCAAGTCACTTGGTACAGAAAGTTACATGAGTTCAAGCACAGGCTAGTCAGGGTGCAAGCCACTGGCTGTCCTATTCGACCCCAATGAAGCTTTCAGCTCCAGCTGTGCATTAGACTCACAGGGGGAGTCTTTACTGAGTACCGGTGTGCAAGCCTTCCTCCTAGAGATTCTGCTTTGATTAGTTTGGGATTAGCCCAAGTGTGAGTATTGTTGAGAGGCTCCCTCAGGCAGGAAGCAGCAGTGCTGGCAAGCCCCAAGCCAGTTGATGCTCCCATTCAGTGTTAGACTGGCTGAAGACAGGACCGGAAGATCAAGAGAACATTCTTATGCCTGTCTGTGTATTCACCACTTGATTTGTAGATCACAGTTCTCAAGGATGAAACAAGCAAGCAAACATGACCTATCTGTGTTTAAACAAACTAGAATATCATACAGAACATCAAAGCTATCTCTTGGCATCAAAGAGAGGGTCAATGTACAAGGTACGAGACATTTATGCTGTGTGCTGGTGATCTTTGTTCAGTATTGTTCGACACAGAACCCTAGACAACGTTTCTTAACAGGAATAGCGTGGCACTTCGTGATCAGTAATCATTCATTAAATCTTAACCCATAAAATGTGTCTTCATGTATTTGAATCATCTCTCAGCCTTATCCTACAAGATACTTAAGAGGGTTCGAGGAGCCTCAGAGGAGCCTCAGCAGTTAAGATCACCGACTGCTCTTCAAGCAGATCCAGGCAACTTTGAGTATCTCCATAGTAGCTCGTGCTGTCTTTCACTTCAGTCTTATGGGATCTGATACCCTTGTATGACCTCTGTAGACACCAGACCTAGACATTCAGGCAAAACAGTCATACATATAAGTACAAATTTTAAAAAGTAGTGTGCATAAACAAAGACTACGAAGGAACAATTAAGAACAATCGTAACAGTTGCATGGGGTGTGTGGGAGGTCTAGAACCACATACTCTAGGAAGATGCACCTACTGTTGCTGCCATTGTTCTGACACATGAACATGTCTAGAGGATTAGCCTATTGTAAAAACCTGAGTGTTGGTATAGTATGAACATCCTGAATCTGAAGAGATCGAAAACACTTTGAATCTCAACATGATACCACAAAGGTCCACGCAACTTCAATAGACCGGTTGAAACATGCCCTATGCTGAAAACAGTGGACAGCTGTGCATATGAGATGTGTACACAACATAAATTAATTTCAAGTTTAGAGCCAAGTCCCTTCCCTAAGATAACTCACTATATATACAGGAGCTTTTTAAAATGTGAGAAATTTCAATTCTGAAACTTCTGCTCCCGAGCATTTCAGATAAGGGCGCTGGCCTCTATTTACCTTGTAAGTTCTCTCTTTCTCTGTGCTGTAGACATCCACAGCTTTAGTTATGGTTCCCTTCTAGTCAGTAGACTGCCTGTCATGGGGGAAGGGTTTGAGGGAGCTTGCTTTCTTTATGGAAGATGGACTTTGTGGATGATTGCAAGTGTTTCTACATGTAGGTCTAAGTAGGTGACGTAGGGCTGGTGCGATGACTCAGCACTTCAGAATAAGTAAAGCTTTAGGGCTGGTGCGATGACTCAGCACTTCAGAATAAGTAAAGCTTTAGGGCTGGTGCGATGACTCAGCACTTCAGAATAAGTAAAGCTTTTGTAGAGAACACAATTCCCAGCATGAGCAACCGGTAATTTCACCTCAGGGGAATCCCGAATTCTCTCCTGACCTCTATTGGTACCCCATAATTAAAATCTCTAAAAATATGAATAAGATAGATGGATGGATGGATGGATGGATAGATAAATGGAGCAATACATATCCTCACATTGAAATGGAAATGTTCTTCAAATCTTTTCTCTTGTCTCCTTACTCAGCCCCAACCATAAATAAACCCAGTTCAAACCTGTATGTTTCAAAGCACACCCGGGGAAGATGAGGTGCTGAGAGACAGAGCTGTGGATGATTTCTCCATGCTGCCCCCTGGACCTGGTTCTCTATCCTATGCAGGTGCCTCCCTGTCTATCAGGAGTTATAAAGGGCAAATGTCAAAGTGCTGACCTCTTTTCCAGCATTCTGACCACCAGGCCAGAAGGCGGGGGGGGGGGGGGGGGAGAGGTATTCCTCAGACTCCCACCATGGTGAGTTTATCAAATGACAGACACAGCAGCCCACATTTCCAGGATTATCCCAACCCTCGTCCTCAGTTGCACCTATACATCTTAATCACATGAGTTATTCATGACGGGAATATAGGTCAGAGATTATAAGCATGAAGTTTGGGGGCAGAATTCTGTAATGGAACCCATGTTTTCTAGTTGATCGGCTATATGGCCCTGAGAAATTGATCAAACTTCTCAACAAGCTGTTTCCTTATCTGGGAGGCAGAAATTAGAAGGTAGCATGCTTCTGCAGGCTGCTATAATGATTCCAGAAAGGTAAGCCTACAGAATTCTTAGCATATTCCCTGTCCATTCCTGTGACACCTGTTCACTGAGCCTGGCGCGATCACAGGTGCTTCTGCCCTTACAACAATTCTAGTCTAGTCAAGGCAGATGGGAGGGAACAAAGCAAACATCAAATGTACTGAATGCTGGCTATCGAGAAACGCACCCTCCATCTGACCTGTAGAAACCTCCGAGGAAACATCAGTGATTAAAAATCATGACGTATACTGACATAACTAACCACTAAGTAAAAAGATCAAGTTTTCCCCTCCTAATTTCATAGATTATAGAAGTTTGAGAAACAGATATATAAATCTGAACTTTTAAACAACTGAGCAGGGATCAATAGATGACTGAGAGGTTAAGAACACTGGCTGCCCTTCCAGAGGTCCTGAGTTCAAATCCCAGCAACCACATGGTGGCTCACAACCATCTGTAGTAGGATCTGATGTCCTCTTCTGCCATGCAGGTGTACATGCAGATAGGAAAATCATATACATAAAAAAATCATAAATCTTTAAGAAAGAAATAGTTGAACAAAATTAAGCATGAGCAACATTGAATCAACTCTTCGACTGACATCATAGAAAGAAGCTACAGGTACCCTCATGTGCAAGCTTCCCCCAACAGCTGCATAGCTCTGAGGTGTGTCTATTAGGAACCTTTCTTTGGAGCCAAGTGATGCAGGCTCAGTTCTGCTTGTGCTTTGGGCAGATGTGAACAGATAATGCCAAGTGTATTGTGCTAAATGGGGTTCCCGCTCACTCTTACAAAGACCTCCACACACATGTGGAAGGCTATTACAGCTTTATTTCATCAATGAATATTACTAGCCTATCTCTGCCACTGTGAGGCCTTGAGAGACAAAAGATGGCTGATGAGCCAGACTGGGGAACGTTCCAGACAGTCGAAAGGGCCCAAGATAACATTATAAAATGAGACAGCAGGGCCAGGAGCAGATACGCCTCAGGCCCCACACAAGGGACAGAATTCTCTGTTGTCAAGGACAGGCTGAAGCCACAGGTGGGTGGTCACAGGCTGACATCACCGTGGGCCTCCAATCATGTAAAAAGTCAAAATTAACCACCAATGCGGGCCTACCCTTTCATGTTGTTGCCAAGCTCTGCCCCAAAAAAGTGTATAAAAAGTGTGTACCTTATTAACCTGGGGTCACCATTGCCCTGTTGGTAGGGCGGCCCCAGTACACTGGATTCAATAGACCTCGTTACATTACATCGTTCTCAGTCTCTGTGTCTTTGTTGGGTGGGCCGCCTAGGCGTTTGGACTTTTGAGTCCAACACCACCTCAAGAAATGGGTGAAGTTTGCACCAGACCCGCCATTCATCTTTTACACGGCTTGGAAAATTCATTTTTTTGTAAGCTAATAATAGACAATATATTTGCACTAAAAAAATACCAAATGTCTGTCTCCATATAAGCATATCTATGTAGACACAGTGGATTCCCTGCAGAACCAGAACAATGTTTATGAAACGACCCCCAAAAGCATGGCTCAAGAAGTTAGCTGAGAAGTTTCCAAAAAGGCTCGACAGGAAATACTTAAGGTACTGCTGCGTGCCAGTAGCGCCACCTGACTGGCTGCAGCATGCACAGCACCTGCTGCTGCTGCTGCTGCTGCTGCTGCTGCCGCTGCTGCTGCTGGCACCGGCTCTTGCTTTCTGGCTGGTCCCGAGGAGGTTGTTAGCAGCCAAACAGGTTTGAGCTGTGAAACTGAGGTCATGTTGCACACAGCACTTACGTGAAATGAAGTGAACAGCAGTTAATGGAGACAGGAATGCGGGAAGGAATGCACATCTTAGCTGTAGTCCCTTGGTATGGGCTCCCTTCACATTTGAGTGTACCCCTCCCCGCATCCTGTGTACCTTACACAAGCTCAGGCTCCTGTTCCCAGAGGCCACTATCTCATCTCATCTCTTTACTCTGTTTTTTTGTTGAGTCGACAATATCTCTAGTTGTGTTTTGTTTGTTTGTTTGTTTGTTTTTCTCTCATTATAACTAATTAGTTCTAGGATGAATGGCATCACAGAGCAATTTAAAAAGTTAGAGCCTGATGACGCTCGTTGCTTAGGTGTGAGGCTTTGGATACATACTCTAGTTTTAAATCCCCATTCCGGCCTAAGGAAGCCGAGGTGTTGGTATTTTTTACGTCACAGCTCTACTGATGGAATTATGAGATAAAGAACGAAGAATTTAGTAGACATCAGACACAGGGAGCTATGAAGGGAGCTCGTGTTCTTTACGGAGTTCTCAATGGGTGGGTGATTGGAGAGGGATCATGCTGTGTGGTTTGAAGTATATGAATAAATTTGGATAAAGAAGCAGTGAGTGTGTGTGTGTGTGTGTGTGTGTGTGTGTGTGTTAAATTGAAATTTCTTTCTGTCTGTCTGTCTTTTTAAAAAAAAACTCAGCAAGTTTTGTTTTGTTTTAAAGATTAATTTACTATGTGTATAGTGTTTTGCCTGCATGAACACCTGCAAGCCAGAAGAGGGCACCAGATCACACTATCAATTGTTGTGAGCCACCATGTGGTTGCTGGGATTTGAACTTAGGACCTCTGGAAGAGTAGACAGTGCTCTTAACCTCTGAGCCACCTCTCCAGCAAATTGAAAGTTTTTACTATCCTTGTGTTTATCACACATTGGTTCTGAATGTCTCTGTGATTATAAAACTTTAGTGTGGGCATTGATGTGTATAGGTTTATCTAACATACAGACAATATAGGGATACTTTATGTAGCAGTTCAGACTTTCTCTGCCTATAGTCTCTTGGAATTTTTGACCCACTATCATTGTACAGGAGTCCAGGTTAGGAAGACCATTTCCAAAGTGATTGATCAGTCATCAGGAGCCTCCAAATTCCTTGAAACAGGTGCTTTGAACCCAGAACTGCCTATCCTGGGATGGTAGTTGAACAATTAAATGTATTAAAAAATATTTCTCTGCTTTATCATAACACATACCTTGTGAAAACATCACGAAATGTGTTTCACCAGGGAACGTGATAGCTAGAAGGCAGATCATTTCTCTACATCCTTAAGAGCGAGAACATTAGTTTTAGTGAAAGAAAACCAATCCAAACTAGTTGGAGGGGTATTTTTATTGGATTATAAAACTTAAAAGTATAGCAATATATTGCCTTCAGATATAGCCAACTTTAGGTACCAGAGCAACAGTTCCAAAGGCAGTTCTTATTTTAAACAGAAAAACATTTCTTGTTCTTTTTTTTTATGATTTTTTTTTTTTATTTTATTCACATTGGCCTACTTGCATCCTGTATGTGAGGGTGTCACAGCCCCTGGAACTGGAGTTACAGACAGTTGTGAGCTGTCATGTGGGAACTGAACCTGGCTCCTTTAGGAAGAACAGTCAGTGCTCTTAACCACTGAGCCATCTCTCCAGCCCCTAAAGGCAATTCTTAACTTATCCTTTCGTTCTTCTTTGTCTTTCCCGTGCCCAACCCCCAGGGCAATATTTCTGCTTGCTTTGTGTTGGACTTAGTGTCAGACAGCATTTCCATCTGGTAAGAAAGATGGCCCCCCATAATCTTATACCTTTATAGTTATTTCAGCTTATATATTGTGAAGATGAAAAATAAGCTCACTTTCCCCCAGTCCCATATAGTTTATGGTTGTAGCCCTGAGGAATTGCTAGGTAGACTTGGAGATGTGAGAATATTCTGGAAGTCCCTGAGTTAGTACTGGTAGCCTTATGTCCAACAGCCCTTCTGTAGTAGGGAACCAGGCAACTCCCCAAAGTAAAGGGGCTCAGAAAGCAGACTGACTTGCTAACTGTTCATTTGTTTCAGGGTAAGAATGATGAACTAAGGCTTAGGGAGAACAGAAAAGTCACCCAAAGGCAAGAACAGCTGACAATCTAGGAAACAATTCAGGCTTTATGACTTCTTTTACTGCACTAAAGCCCTTCCTAACAATCAGGAGGCGAGAACAATAACAGCACAGGGAGGGTGGCGAGGGAGAGGGTGACGTGCTGAAAAGCCAGATGTCCAGATGGTTACACAATGCCAGGTCTATGTCCTTGGAAAGAGCTCAGCCCTGCTGTGCCTTACTTTCTCCTCCCATCAAGAATGCACAACAGTGCTTGCCTAATGAATTACATTGTTGCAAAGCTTGCCTAATGAATTACATTGTTGCAAAGCTTGCCTAATGAATTACATTGTTGCAATGAAGAAATACTACGCTACACGTAAAGAGTTTTAAGTGTCTTGGATGTAAGGATAGTACGTTTTTGTCATTATTATGACTAAATGTTTAGTAGTAAATGCTTTTGCGATAAATTCTATTACTAAAAGTACTTTGCATATGTTGTACATTATGTCAACTTCATAATAACTTAATGAGGTAGACAGGGTCATCCTTGGTTTAGAGGGGGGAAAGCCAGGTGATTGAGAAACTTAACAACCCACAGAAAATAAGCTTTGAGGCAGGAGTCAGGGTTTGAATTTCCATCTATCAGGCAGTAGACCCAAGCTTTAACAGGGAACTAAAATTCAAAGAAAGCTATGTGTAGGTGTGAATTAGATAGTGATCATCCCCTACTGACGAGCTAAAGAAAGAAGATTATATTTTGATCATTCCATTCAGCAAATATTTACTTGGTACCCATCCTACTGAAACACACAGAGAACAAAACGTATAACAGCTTTTTAACCTCAAATTTGAATTGTAAAAGAGTAATTGAGCAATTTAGGCAAAGAGGTCCAAATGGCAAGATAAGAACAAAGGACAGGTGTGGTGCGTGGAGAAATTTAGGCTGTAGCCGCGGTGCGCCTCCCTGGATTTAACACATGAAATCCAGGAGCAGTTGGTAAGATGGTAAGCATGGGTATATTGTACATGGAATACTGAAAAGTGCCACTAGCCCTATAGAAAGTGACAGTCACCAGAAGGAGAAACGAGAAAGAGGAGATGGTTTTGCCAGTGCACACACATGCATTCTAGCAGTCCCCTGTGTCCTGGAACTGAAATGACATTAATTGATCAGCATATTAAATGACATCATTTAATGAAAAGGAACACTTCCAACTGGGCTGTTGTATTCCAAAAAGAGTTCACTTGCAAGCCTTTTTTTCCCCAGCAAAACACACTGTCCCCAATTTTTTTCACCCTGATGAATTGGCAATGCTGATCTCAAGAATACCTCTCACTGGATAATGCCACGATACCTACTTCTGTCCTCGTTGCTGCCACTGAAAACAAGCAATGAGTAAAGCTCGAAGTGGTAATATTTTATAATACTCTTACAGATTAAAGACAACCCGAATTCTGGGTCTGTGGAGATGGCTCAGGGGTTAAAAGAGCCTGCTGTTTTCCCTGAGGACCAGAATTTGATTCCCAGCACCCACAACGGGCAGCTTATGACCAAATGACCTGTAACTCCAGCTACAAGCAATGGGACACTGCCTTCTGGCTCTATGACCACCCTCATTCAAATGCATTCATCCATACAGACATAGACATATGAACATCAATAAAAATTTAACAACAACAGCAGCAGCAACAATTATTTTATTATTATTATTATTATTATTATTATTATTATTATTATTATTATTATTTCTTGTGGCTGAGAGCGAATCCTGAGTGGATTTGCCAAAGTTCCTCATTAAAGTAGTAGGAAAAGCAAATGATAGTTTTGGGCTACAATGTATTTCTTCATGGATTGCTTAGATCCCAGAATATTGTGTTGTGCACATAAGATAGCTTATAGAAAACAAGGGTGTCTTTCTAGCAACTTAAATTTTAAAATGAACACTTTTGCACCAGACTCCTCCCTCAGTAGCCAGTGCTGACATGCTATCAACGAGGATCTAGATCTGAGCATGTGATCCTGCCATGGGCTCACTTCCTTCAATGTGCTAGATTCCATTAAATATTTAAGCATGAATAACTGCAGCTCATTTTGCAACTGAGAAAACTCTGATTTGCTTTGGGGTACATAGTTGGTTGGTGGCACAGTCTCAACCAAGACCTGAGTTCTCTGAGCCCACTCCAGATCTATCAGAAACTGCCCATTTGCCACATTAATTACTTCTGTCTCCATTTATTTAACTTGACTATGAAGTCTAAAGTAGCTAACTGGCCTCCACTCAGAGCAGCCCCCTCACTGACAAGTTTGTTTCCTAGCACTTCAGGAAACAATCAAGAACATCCTGGTACATAAAAGCAGTGTACACACTAACAGTGTGTTTAGCAACCTGGTTGATTGACATTCTGGCCCCAACTCCTTCCCTCATCCTGAGCCAATCACAAACAGTTCTATGACCGGACCATGGGTGACCCTGATCTAAACTGTTGTAGTGATGACCTAGAAATCAATCATTTGCATTATCTAGGCTACAACAAGAGAAGTTTTGAAATGGGCACTATACATGATAATTCCAAGGGCACAGCATAGGCTGACACTTCCCCAGTCAATGAAGTTACAGCTTTTCTTATGAGTTGAGGATACGCCCATGTTCTGGGAATGAGGTCTGTCTCCCTCCACCTGGCACCTGGTTTCTCTCCACACCCGTCAGCCACTCCTGCTACCCTGCCCTATCCTGAACTTTCCACAATTGCCATTCAGGGCCAAAGCATGGATCAAGAGCAAGAGAACCATCCCACCCAATCCAAGTGTAACCTGTGATATTCAGGTTGATTTCAAAATTGAAAGGGAAGGGTTTGTCCTGAATGAATAGTTCAGAGAGAGATTTTATCATCTCCAATTGCTGAACAATAGATATAGAAGTCCAAGGTCATTTACCATTGTAAACCACCCTTGAGCAAAATCAGCAATCTGTAGGAAATCAAAGAAATATAAATATTTAGAGATGACCATCACCAGGAGTTGTCCACTGTATTATCTTCCAATGACAGAATATGTTGCCAATTCAGCCTAAATACCATTTATGGTCTTCCTTGGAAGGAGCCAATAGAAACAGCCTTGAGCTCATTCCTAATTTCTGAGTGTCCGGCTGCAAAGTCTGCTGGAATTCTATGGTAATCTTGTTAGGTCCCTTTACATTATGATGCATCTTCCCGAGACTGCTCCAGGAAATCCCAGGGAAGGAAGGAACATTGATGAAATGGCAGATCAAGGAGTCTTGTCCTGGATGGTTGGACACTTTTAACTGTCTCCCAGTTGTCTTTCTCTTTGTTACCAAGATAATGTTCTGAAGGCTCAGTTTTACACAATTTGGAAAATGTGCCTCTTCAATGGAGTAAAAATGGGTCCTGAAAAGTTAGGCACATCAGCCACAGATGAAAGGAGAGCCATAGTCCTAAGAGAGGGGGGTTGGGGTTCACCTCTGCTTATGATACTTAGCATAGACCCTGGAGTCTGAGACCCTGTCAAGTTGCTAATACGTAACCAATAATTACCTCTACACAAAAATCAGCTGCCAAGAATATTTTTAAATACATTGGTTTATTTAAAATTATGAATTAAACTGAAAATGAGTAAGACTTCTGAGATTTAGTCCATTCATACTTCCAGTAGGCTTCCCTTGTAATTGCTCTATCTGTAACAGTTTAACACCAAGAATAAAGATTCTTTATTTAAAGTAACAAAACTTTATTCATGTTACTGGTCCTTCCTATTTTAAGATTGATGTGGCTGAACTGAAGAGATGGCTAAGTGGTTAAGTGTCCCGCGCTACGGTCTCGCCAGCAAGAACGACGCGGCACACATAGGATCCTTCTGCAGTAAAGCTTCAATGCATCTTGAGAGGGAGAGCATAAGCTTGCCACGAATGGAGACTCCGAACAATAGAATACCCGCCCTTTATATGGGTCACAGCGCTTGCCTGGGACATGGAGCTTCCCCATTGGCTCCTGCACACCAGGCCAGATGCCGCCAAGAGAGAGGCTGAGACTCTGAGGTGGAAAATTACCAGGTGCATACGCACTAGCCTGTTTACAACTTGTCCTCGGCCGAATGTAGGCGCCATCTTGTAATGGCGGATGTGGGTGCTCAGGCGGCTCCCAACAGTTAAGAGCACTGGCTACTCCTCCAGAAGTCATAGGTTCAATTCCCAGCAACCACATGGTGGCTCACAACCACTTTAACTGTAGCCCATGGGATCTGATGTTCTCTTCTGGTATGCAGATGTATACGCATACAAAACCCCATACACGTGAGATAGATGGATAGATAGATAGATAAGATAAGATAGGTAGACACATACATAATCTTTGAAAAAGATTGATGTGGTAGAGGTTATTTTCTGTGTTTTTTTATATACAGTTTTGTCATAATGCAGTATATAAGTGGAAAGATGATACATATTATTTGAATTAGTCTGTTAATGAAATTGACTTGGATGTGCATTAACATAATTCATGTTTTCTTAGTAATATGGAGTCACATCTTTTAAAACAAATATATTTGGTTTAAGAACATTTTCTAATGAATGTAGGTTATATTCAGATGTGGAAGGTCTTGAAATATGAAGTCTTTATTTACTGAAAAATATAAATTGAAGGTGGACAAGACGGCTCAGTGGATAAAATCACCTGCCCTCTCACATCCAACAATCTGCACTTTCTCCCTGGACCCACACAGTGGTAGGAGAGAACCAACCCCTGCAGGTTGGCCTCTGACCCCTCTGTGCATGCACATGTGTGCAAATGAACTGAGGTAGCATGTACGTTTAAAGCACCTTTAGTGATAATTTTTAGTTTGAGAACAATTATTTCATTCTTTCTTTTTATTTAGCCCTCATTCTGAGGCAAACCAGATACAAAAAGTGTCATCCCAACTGCCCCGTCCCCATCAATAGAAGCTTTTTTTTTTTTTTTTTTGGTTTTTTCGAGACAAGGTTTCTCTGTGTAGCCCTGGCTGTCCTGGAACTCACTCTGTAGACCAGGCTGGCCTGGAACTCGGAAATCCGCCTGCCTCCGAGTGCTGGGATTAAAGGCGTGTGCCACCTCTGCCTGGCAATAGAAGCCTTTTAGACACACCTGCTGAGAGCCCCAGAAGTCATCAATTTTCCATCATTCCAGCTAAATCCAAACCTGTTTGCCTAAGCATCCTCAGTGAGCTGCAAAAGAGCAAGGAGAGAAACTTAAAACTCATCCCAGAAAACAAAGCCTACGGAGAGTATAATTATTTAGTTCTTTCTTTAAATCTCTCTGCCAAGAATCTGAACTGGATTAAGTATTCAGCACCTTTCGATTAAAGCCGTGTGTCGCTTAGCTACCAGGACACACAGCTCCACCTAATCACGGGGATTATCTTCCCAAGGAAGCAGATCAAAGCTTTATTTCCTTGTGGGTATCTGATAATAAAAGCCGAAGCTAAATCAAATTCTCATCATACTTTTTCACCTATCCTTAAGCTACTGGCTCAAGAATCATCAGAATACGTAAGGGATAAGTCAGTGAGAAGAGAAGGCAAAACTGGGAAACACCTGTCTTATTTCCTTCTCAACTCTTACAACTGACAGATGGCTCAAATGTGAACATCCGGGACATCATCTGACGCTGTTCAGAATGTAATTATATCTCAATGAGTTTGGTAAAACGTGAGTGAGCGCTAAAAGACATTGAAGTATTTGCTTATATAAACTGTAGTCAGTTCAGCTCTTGCTTTCCAGTTCCCTGTAAATTATGCTGAAGCTTTGGAATCCTCACTGTTAACTTTGCAGAGTTCAGTGTAAAGTAGATAATGCCGTGTTTTTAGTTGCAGCCCAAACTAGGAAAATGTCCTTCTAAACTGAAGAACTTGGATTTCTATCGATTATAAACTGGTTCCTTATTGTAACTATTAGAGAAAAAAAAATACTCAGGTCTAAAAAAACACATGTAACCCAGGTGTGGAGTAGAGTTCACCTACATCTGTAGTTGCATCTGTATTTGTGCCCTGGATGCTTTTTTCCTGGTACTTGGGACCAATGCCCTGAGAATTCCAAGGAGCAAGGGTCAGCCTTTTGCGATGAACTAAGAACAGCAGGAGTCTACATTTAGCCAAATCAGAACCACTAAGCCACACTTGACGAATTGGCTTCCTGTTATGTATTGATGGATGATATATTGTTGAATTGTTTCAATTCCCTTCCTTGAAATTCTTCTATCAGAAGCATTTGTGAACAACAACAAAAGCTTAACAATATTGATGAGAGACGCATTCCATGAAGAAACTTCTGAAAACAGAGTTGTTTCCTCTGGGTGTGTTTAAAGATGTCAAATCTTTGGAAGATTTATCTCTGCATAGACTAAACAGTCAAACTTAGGATGAAACAGCTTGAGGTTTAAAAAAGATTCCTCTCAAAGCTCAGAGACCTTAGAACCAATGTTTATGAACTTATGAGAGCTCATGAGGAAATAGAAGTTCTTCCGAACTTAGTGATTTCTTAATCTGAATTTAATCAAGAGACGGTAAAAAGCTTTCAGTGTAAGACCATTGTGCATGAAAAAGAATATGTTGTAGAAATATTAGCGTTCTCGTTCACAAGGATCTGGTTGTGTTTCTTAATGACACTGCAGTACTTAGGAATCTTCCTTGCCCAGTTACGTCTTCTCTGCAGTGTAGTTATACAGTACAGTCAGGCTTTATATGCATAAGTGCCTAAGGTGAGGGTTTCCATTTCTATCTTATTAACCATCCTATTATTGAATCAATTTAAATGCACATCAAATTAATATTATAGAACACTTTTGTGTCTCTTTTCTTAAACGTATATTAACTCTTTTATGTGCACGGGTCACACACACAAATTATTTCCCTCATAAACTTTCTAAGAGAAAAGAGTGATTATTCATCTCAAAACAGAGTTGTTTGTTATAAACTACAACTTCCCATTGGGAACAACGGAAAGAGACTTTAATTAATTTGTGACTCTAGTAGATCATGATTTCCTGAATTTCAACCATATGTACTGGGGTTGGAGGGAGGGAGGGAACAGGGTGAGGGAGGCTGTCAGGAGGGGAGCAGGAGGGATCAATCAAGTGTGAGGAGCACTGAGGGAGAGAGAACTCGGATTGGTGGGGTGGGGATATCTCTTCAATGAACTAGAAACCCAGGCCATGGGGAATCTCCCAGGATGGAGGATATGGGACCTGAAATGGCCACCTTCTGCAACCAGGCAAGACTTCCAACGGAAGGACACCAACCCACACACAATACCTTCAAGGCACAATTTGTCCTGCCTACAAGGTGTGCAGGGATCAAGATGGAGCAGAAATTGAGGGAATGGCCAACCAATGACTGGCCCAACTTGAGACCCTTGCCGTGAGAGAGAGCCCACCCCTGGCACTATTGATAATATCCTGCTATACTTGCAGAAGGGAGTCTAGCATAACTGTCATCTGAGAGGATTCATCCAGAAACTAATGGAAACAGATGGTGAGACCCACAGCCAAGCAATAGGCAGAGGAGCTTGGGGACTCTAGCAGAAGGGAAGGAGGAATTTAGGAAACCAGACATGTCAAGGACACCATAAGAAAACCTACAGAATCAGTGAACCCCGGGCCTATAGGCGCTCACAGAGACTGAACCACCAACCAGAGAGCATACATGGGACAGATAGATCTAGGCCCCCAACACATATGTAACAGATGTGTGGCTTGGTTTTCACATGGTACCTCCAGAAACTGGAACAGGGATTGTTGTCTCTGACTCTGTTGCCTGCCTTTGGACCCCCTTCCCCTACTGTGCTTCCTTGTCTAAGCTCAAAAGGAGAAGATACACCTAGCCCATACTTCATATGCCAAGGCAGTTTGTTATCCAGGGGAGGCCTCCCCTCCTCTGAGGACAAAGGGAGGGGGAGGGGAGAGAGAGGGAGTAGGAAGGTAGAAGAGAGGGGAAGATGTAGTCAGAATGTAAAGCAAATAAATAAATTAACAGAAAATAAAAATAAAATATGATTTGAGAAAGACAAAACAAAAAACCAACCATACATACCCTACCACACTTTCAAATGCAATCCATAATGTCTGAGGCTGTGACCAGAACTGGCCTCAGGGCTGCAACTCCTGTTCCTAGAGGTTAAGCCTGTGATCAAGCTAAGGTCTGAGACAGTTAGTCATTCTATTTAGTAGAGCACAGAGAAGAGAGGACACATCTGACACTATCTAGGATTTGGCCCATATTTTATTTCTCTGCTTGCAGGCTTGTGAGTGCTAAGTTAGTAGAAAATGGGCCTGGGGAAAGATAAGCCATTGCTGTTGGGGTCTGGGATGGCGAATGTAATTCATGATAGAGTTCATCACTTCCGGTATAACAAGAAGCATCCAGGCCTTGAGTCACGTGGAAATCAGATTTCATGTCAAATCTTGCTGGCAGCCCCAGGAGTAGGGACACTGGTGGGTGACTCCCTCTTACTGAATATTTGCATGGTCCTAGGCATGGGGCTAAGAGCTCTCTCTCCATTAGTCCATTTTATAGCTCAACAAGGCTACAGCACTCCTTGCAGTTGAGTATGAAAAGACTTTGGCAATGCTCTCCAAATATTGCTTGTGGTAATCAGAAGCAATCACTGTATTCTGGGTTTTGCCTTCTTACCACCGAGCCATGTGCTCTCTAAAAGTAATCATGGGGCTCCCTGCATACATGGGAAGCAAAATAAGATTCGATGTAGATTTTTCTTTTGAGCATCCACTAATCATTTCTTTCAGAATTAAAAGCATCATGCGTATCTACCCGGGCTCAGTTTTTCTGTCTTAATATGTTTGAGTATTGTTCCAGGCATAGTCAGGGTATGTGTTTTCAGAACCCCGCTATAATTCTGTGCTGTGTTTTTTAAAAAATTATCTGCCGTACTTACAAAGAAATGCTTCCAAGTTACTCTCCATTTTGCTGTCTCCTCTTTTCCAAGCCAGCTCACCTTTAGGTAGGCCCTCATAACTGTGTCATTAGCGGGAACCATGATTGATCTAGCCTTCTCTCGGCCTCTGGCCATCTGTGCAAGCCAAACTTTCGACCCAGACATTTTAAACATTAAACCTATACTGGAACTCTGTTCAATAGATCTTTCACAAATCCCCAGTCCCCCAGCCCCAGAGAGTAAGAAAAGTCAGGTCATGAGCAGGAAGTAACGGAGACAAGGCAGTTTCTGAGCTGAGAGTGCCTTGGTTTATTGTTGTCATGACTACGAGTTCCACATGCCTAAAGTCACTGGTTTCTGAGAAGAATGATGCAGTGTCTAGCCTTACAGCTGGACATATAAACCAAATTAGTCTGCCATGCCTCTACCTGCTTTGTGGTTATTAGAGAAAAGAGCAATATATCACACAATCGCTCACGTAGCAGCTAAACCGTGCACACATGGCTTTCTCGTATCTGTAACTCAGTTTTTCCCAGCTCCCAAGAATAATAGGTTGAAATCTCAGAGACGGGGTTGGTCCAAAGTAATTTTGACCGAGACTTCAAATTCTTGAATTAAAGAGAAACCAGAAAGTAATCTATGATGGTTCTATGTGGTTAATGCTATCTGTGTTTTTAGTCACACAGAAGAAAGAGGATTTTGCGGATTCTGTACAAAACAGTTCAAAACTTCACTGATTTGTGAAAGAAATGATTTCCTTTTAAACTAAATAAAGAAAGTGCTTCAGAGAGTAGAAGCCTGGCTTGCCTGCTCCAGATGTGAAATGAGGGTCTGGAGAAGGACTCTGGTCCTTGCTCTCCAAATGATTAATTGAATGACCTAGGGGAAGTAATTTAACCCAGCCATGTAAAAAGAAAATACTCATTTACCCACCAGAACAGAGCGGCTAAGTCAAACCCACACCTGCAGCAATGACCTCACTGTCTCCCCACAAGTGCTGCTACGACCCAGACCTCCCTGCCTCTGGCTCCATCCCTTTTCACCCCTACCTCCTGCTTTAAACTCTCATCAAACTCATAAAGATTTTGGATCTCTCATTTTCTTCCCCCATGCTGTTCTTCTTTGTTTGCAGCATGTACTGAAAAAGTTCAAAACCATGACATCATTGACTCTGCCTTCAGAAGCTCGTGACCGTAATCATCTATTGTTGCTCCATTTTCAGGATGCTCGGTATTTTCATGCTGGCCATATAGCTGGCTAGAGCCTGCTTCTCTGGTGCCTGACTTGGACCCGTCCTCACTAGCGGACATCCGTCATCTTAAAAGGCCATAAATATGCTTTCTTTACCAACAGTCAGTTTTAATCGAGTCTGTTCGTTGAACAGGCTTATGTAGCCAGTCTATATTAGAAGGAATGCATATTGGGTGTTACACCATCCTTCGGTTTACACATTACTTCCTGTCTTCTTAGGTGGTGACCCTTCAATGAGCAAAGAGTGGTTGGACAGAGGCAGGTTCTTTTTAAGCAAGGTTGTATGAAACTAGGGAGATGGGGAAGAGCTGCCACAATCCAATGTCACCCCACGTTGAGAATGGATTTTTCATGTTAATTTCTTACCCTTCCAGGGAATGTGTGTATTTTCAAGGGAATCTTCAGCTTGCTCCAAAGGACTGAACTTGGGGATACTGTGTTGATGGTAGTCAGTGACAAGGTCAGTCTGAGCTTCTGGAATTGGCTTTTAAGAAACTGGATTTGGTCAAAATCCATGGCAAAATCATACGGCAGCATCTGAATCCAGGTGAGGTAGAATTATTTGCAACTGAGAAGGTGCAAGATAAAACACAACCACACTGGTCAGTTGTGTGAATTCAGCTAAAACATTCAAACTGTATCTCATGATTCACTCTGCAAAGTCTCCAATACGTTAGATTCCTGCTCCTTGGCCAATGGGTGTAGAAAACACCAGACTCTTTGAAGATCTCTGTCAATATCAAGAATATTCTGCTAGATTTGTTTTCATATTTAAAACTTCTTATTAGAACATGCAATGGCCCATCTGATTTAGATGTATGTTTTCTCCCCCACCCCCCCACCCCCCAAGCAGTAAGAAACAAGTTTAATTTAAAGGAAGCTCTTACTTTGCCTCCAGGCCACTGCAGTGAATAGTTTCCCATAGTCCGGTTGAGCTTTAGCAGGCTATGGACCCCCTGAGAAT
This sequence comes from Rhynchomys soricoides, assembly GCA_019843965.1. Taxonomy (NCBI): domain Eukaryota; kingdom Metazoa; phylum Chordata; class Mammalia; order Rodentia; family Muridae; genus Rhynchomys; species Rhynchomys soricoides. The sequence continues at coordinate 3,828,540 of JADRCH010000151.1, forward strand.
GTGTTTGCTTCTGTAGCTTTTTACACAAAATGAACATTTTGAAAAGTGATTATAAACATCCAAAGTTAGGGCACCAGGCTTAGACTTCCAAACAAGTGCAGGAGATATGAAAGCATCTGCATGGTATAAAAGTGCAATTATATCTTAATTGAGAGTAATTTTTGACTAGTTGGTCATTTGTTGGCTACTCATTTAGTGGCAAAGAACACATGGTTGCACCATGGAAAAATAGTTACAAAGAATAATTTTTCTGAATGAAGTACTAGTTATTCTTAACATTATTGTCTCTATGTGTTTAGACATACTGAAAGACACAATAGCAAGTGTAGCATATTTGTAACCACCAGAGAATGTTCCAGTCTCTACTATCCTTTGCTAACAGCAAACAAAGGGTCAGTGGATTGAAAACATCCTGAGTGAATAGTCAGAGACCCTAAATGGTAAGCGATTGTCACTATGCCCTATCAGCAAGGAAATGATTGACAGATACTCAGAGGACCACATTTCAGTGTTTCGTGGTCTCTAGCATTCTTCCTCAGGTTGGTTTTCTACAGGAGTTACTTTCCAGGCCAGGATGCCTTCCAGAGGGAGGGACGTTTGGAGTGTCAGAGAACCAAAAAGGAATGGATGGAGAGATCAGCAAGAGGACTGGTGGAGACATTCAGAATGTGAGCCTTCCTTCAGTTCCTGAATGCTCATTTCAGGTGAGAGCGTCTTAGATAACATGTTATCGCCATCAGCATCTTCTGAGGCTCCCAGGACTCAGGGACCGGGCAACTATGGAGAAGTAGTGACTCTGTAGGTCTCTTCTGCCGCCTAAATCATTAGGACTACAATCCTTCAGTAGGAATAACAATAGGTGGTGAATATATCATATTTACAAACCTCCATTTCCTGCCTTCCCACACTGCCCCATACCCCATACGGTCCAGCCTTCCCAATGCGCCTCCCCCACCCAGTACCTTTCAGCCTTCCCATCTGCCCCTCCCCCACCCCATATCGTCCAGTTGCTATGGTTTCCATGTGTTAAGTCTAGAGTCTGATGTCTGGTGATCCATTTCTAGTCCTTGACGCTTTGTGGAATATGGTACATTGTCACTTCCCTGTGACTCACAAGCCTCAGACCAGCTTCTGTGTTCCTGTCAGTCAACTTTCCATTCTTACAGTGAGCTTCCAGACTGGGTTTCTTCACACCTGTCTGGTCTTCATCAGGAAGCTGCAAGCTCTTGGCTGTTGTTGCTATAGCAGTGGGCATCTCTCCACTGTCCTCTCTTTGCTTGTCATCATAGATTCAAACAGAACAAGAGAAGAAATCTAGACACTTCCTTGGGCCACCCAACTGGCCTCCGGCTACACACAGTGCTTTTCTAGTCAAATTATAAGACTCCAAAGGCCTCTGGTTTGACACAGCATCCCTCAACAGCCAAGGGCTCTCATGGCTTCTAGTTTGTACTTGGACAAAGCCTGGCATTTATTTTCCCATCTAACTCCACCAGCCTTGAGATATTTGATATAAGACTAAACTAGAGGCATACTGTTCACACTTCAGTTGGAGGGTCAAATATGACAGAGAATTAATTGCCTAAGTGAACAGAAAAGAAGGCAAGAAATAAAAGCACAAAGTCTGAGCCTTCCCTGGGAGACTGCTCGAATCATACACTCGGTTTGCTTCTTAATCCTAAACTGAAACTTTTTGCCCAAATTGTGAACTGGCTTAATTTTTAGAAAAGAAAATAAATGGAGCTCTCTGCCAGTGTGGGAGGCTTAGTGAGCCTCCCTGGATCCGCTGTGTGAGAACAGAAAGTCGCTGTGGTGCAGCTACAGCGTACAGCCTCCTAAGACTTGAGCCCGCAAACTCAGACAAAGGAGAGATGGGGAATCAACTGCAGTGGGTGTCAGTTAAGGTTTTTTCCCTATCCACTGTTCTGAGCTTCAATTAAAGCAACAAATATGTAAGCTCTTTCAATACATCTCGGCATGATCACACACAGAACTGTCTCTGTTGTATTGACTATCTGAAAAGTCACTGGTAAGAGCAGAAGCCTCCTTGGGGGGCAAGACATACTTGGCAGTGGGTGTGTAGAGGTCAAAGGACAACATATAGCAGTCTCAGTTCTTTCCTTCTACCGTGTGGTTCCCGGTGAGCTTGATGATGATCAAGCTCATCATTGGCAACAAGAACATTTGTTCACCTAGCCATCTCACTGGCCTGGTTTTTCAGTATTTAAAGATTTACAGAGTTATAATATTAGATTAATGATCTTTGTGATAGTCTCTGTTTGGAGCGTGAGTGTTTCTCCATATTTGGAAAAGGGTAACGTTTCCAAAGTTAGCAGTCCTGCTATTTTTACCGAGAAGACGTAGACATAACATCCTTTAATACAGTTGGAGCACTTTAGAGTTTCAAAGATTTTACAGGCGTGGATTGGCTATTCCTTATGTAGTCTGAGTGGGGATTATGACCTTTAGGTTACAGATGAGAAAAGCAATATATGCTTAGGTGAATTGACTGAGATCACAAGACATCTCCATAAAAGGCGATATCGGGAAATGGTATCAGCCCGTACCTAAAGCTGAGCCAGACTTCCTACTATGGTCTTTACATTTCAGTGTCTTTCCATGTAGTTCATCCAGGAAAGCAGACAAGGACTCAAATGCTGATGCCTAAAATTTAACCTACTTAATTTAAATTACTCACCTAACTTTCTCTTATAAAAGTAAGATTAAAATGCTATCCATTCATTGGTATTCAAAAATAAACTTTATTGCTGAAATCAATTGAAAACTTTAAAACCAGTTTTCTTTATTCAGATAGTTAGTATACTAAACAAGAACAATATAAGAAATATATTTAAGACCTTTATATATTTTTTCATGCCTGTCGTTTTACACTCTGGGGATAAATTTGGGGTTGTATTGTTACATTTTGCTTTGCTGAGCTTGTCTGTGCCCTGCTTTGGCACAGCCCTTCTGTTCTGGCCAGTTCTCTAGGTAGTAGTTTAGGTTATTCAGTCCCAGAAAATGATAAAAAACAAAACAAAACAACAACAACAACAAACCACCGGTAGATGTTTATTTATCACTCTTTCTGTTCAAGATCTTACGAGTGGAGACAAAAGTGAGTATTGAGAGACTTTTTACTTTGCTGCCATCTGGCCCCATTTTCTGGGAGGACAGATATGAAAAGCTGAGTCACAAATGTGTTTCTAGGGATTCACTCTAGGTGTCAGGGTCAATCAGCACAGGCTCCATTATGCCACAGTGACAAATTGGGATCTCAAAACAACAGCATGAATTCTTTGTTTGCTCTTGGGATGAGCAAGGAGAGACTCTGCCAATGGCGCTCTTCAGAGACTCTGATAAAATGACAGAGCAATGCTTCTAAGAGAAGTGGTAGAGGAAAGAGGCATATGGCTCTCCTCTGTCTGCCCATAGACACCTCTCCTTACCTTCCACTGGCCTCACTGAGTTCATCAGGACCAAGGAGCCTAAGGATCCTTCAAAGAAGGCACAAACACAGGCAAAGAAGATTGAAGACCATCATGAGTCTGTCCCTGTTCCCACAGTGTAGGGCATCTTCTTCAGCAAGACACCTGATCTTTCTGATACTTAGGATACCCTATGTCCATTCTTCACAATCTCTCACTTGGTAGCCTTTCACCTACTGAAAGAAATAATCGTAAATTGAAACCTCGGCTACAGACATTCTACAGTATTCCTCCCTTATCTGTTGGTTAATTTTCCTTGAATTTAGTTGCCCATAGTCAATTGCGGTCTAAAAATATTAAGTCGAAAATCTCGTATTTTGAAACAGAGAGGCCACATTCACATAACGCTTGTTATACTGTATTGTTACAACTTACCTGTTCTATTGTTGTTAACTTTTAGTGTACTTAAATTGTAAATTCAACTTCATCACAGTTACTTGGGGGGGGGATTACATGGAATGTGGTACTCTGTGCAGTTTCAGGCATCCAGGAGGTTTTGGAATCTACCTCTTATAAAAAAGATGGGCCATAGTATACTAGTGAATGCTCAGGTACCTATGGCTAGCCCTTTTAGAGAATGACTACATATCCCCTATACCAATGGTATAGCGACTTTGTATCACAGCCCTTCCACTGTATCTGTGAAGCAACAACCCAAAACTTTGGGAGTCACACATTGTGGTTCTTCTCTCTCCTACTTGAAGTGGGGTGTAATCCATAATACTCCAACTGCACTGCCAAGGAAACCACTTCACCATGGCTCTCACTCCTTTCCCTGGAATTTTATATCATTAAAGAACTGAGAGAAGGTGGGGAGAGAGCTGGTAAAAATGCCATGAATCCCCTGGATCCTGCATCAACAGCCAGGTATAGTAGCATGAGCATGCGCAGCAGTCCTATAGTGAGAGAAGAAGCAGAGTCAGGAGAATTGCCTGCAAGCCAAAACAAAAGAGACAAGGCGTCAGCTCCCCAGAGTTGTCTTCTGACCTCTATATATGTGCCAGGGTCTATCTCTGCCTCTCTGTCTCTCTCTGTCTCTCTGTCTCTCTCTGTCTGTCTCTGTCTCTCTCTGTCTGTCTCTCTCTCTCTCTCTCTCTCTCTCTCTCTCTCTCTCTCTCCAACAACAAGGAAGAAGGAGGAAAGAGAAGGAGAGAGGGAGAAAAATATTGTAAAAATTTATAATGGGTTGAAAATTTAAAAGTCCTGGAACTGGTTCTCAGCTGTTTCCTTCCAGTCTGCTGTACGGTCCATCTGTTATTCACTTTGGCATCGGGTGTCTGCTCCATCTTGACTCCTTTGTCCAGTTCCTCAAATCCACAAACTCCCCCCACCC
>JADRCH010000151.1:3835243-3890000 GCA_019843965.1 Rhynchomys soricoides
CTTACCTTTGCCAAACATGTGCTTACTGACATTTCATATATATGAAATATGCACGCACACACACACACACCCCCTGGGAAAGGAGGCACACACACACACACACACACACACCCTGGGAAAGGAGGCAAACACACACACACACCCTGGGAAAGGAGGCAGACACACACAGTGTAGCTGTCAGCTCATGGTTGTAGCCCTTGCTGCAGGAAACAACACTTGCCTCCCACTTTTGTTCTCTTTGTCATAAATTATCTCCTGGGGAAAATATTTTTTGAATAAAAAATTCCTTAATGATCATGCCTACTCTTGAACTTGTAACATAAAGAAAGACTTCTGTGTGTCTTTCTCTACCACAGAATATTATTTGATGATACATTCGGAATGATTATTTTTTCTCAAGGTCCCAGTATAGAATCACAAAATTGTTGGGTTGGGAAGGAGGTGACAAATTTCAAAGCTTCTTAGCACTTCGGCGTGTATCACACCCAAAACCTACAAAGGTTATGTAGCACAGGTCTTTCCGTGGTTGTGATGGTTGGAAAAATGCATAAAACCCAGAAATATAACCTGATGAAACAGAAAATGTGGGAGTGAATGACTGGGGTGGAGGGAGACCTTCAGGGCCATAGGAATGACTTTTAAATGGACATTTGCATCAGGGAGAAATAAGAGAAAAAATCAGTTTCTATAGTTCTGTTTTTATATTAGCAAAAGAAAGCGCTATATATGAATGCTGTCAAAGAGGCAGCAGCCACAACACGGTGCTGTGGCAAAAGCTAACCGGAAAATAGCGGACTTGTGTGAAGAGCATTACCTAGAAGTCTCAGTTGCTTTCACTTCCTCTGTACCAGGAACAATAAATAGCATTCATATAACACACATTCAAATGGACATGTTCACCAACCCCAAAGCTTGTTCTCTCTCTCCCTCCCTCCCTCCCTCCCTTTTTTCCTTCCTCCCTCCCTCCCTTTCTTCCTTCTTTCCTTCCTTCCTTCCTTCCTTCCTTCCTTCTTTCCTTCCTTCCTTCCTTCCTTCTTTCCTTCCATCCTTTCTTTCTTTTTAGTTTTTGAGACAGAGTCTCTCTGTGAAGCCCTGGCTATCCTAGAGCTCATTCTGTAGACCAGGCTGACCTCTGACTCCCAGAGACCCTCCTGTCTCTGCCTCCTGAGCGCAAAGGTGAGCATCACCACCATCTGTCCTACAGCTGATTTTTTAAGAGCCTGAATTATGTGTTCTGTCGTCTGGGTACACTGAGTAAACTGTTTAAGGGGAGCTTTTTTTTTTAATTGCTGCATTTTATAATTGTTTTTCCCATATAATATTGCCATCCTAGAAAAGAATCAAGAGAGAACACTTGCACTATTTAGTCTCGTATGAACCTGCAGAACAGCAAGTCCGCCCACTTCTTTCAGCTCTGCAGGTGGCCTCCATGGTGAGATCAGCATGTGTATTTTTTAGAGGCAATACCCTACTGCAATTTCTTGTCTACTGTGGATGAAGTGGGTCTCGGTCAACCTCCTGAGCTCACATTCATTTGTAAGTGCATATGCCTAAACCCAAGTCATATATTTTGCAAAGCACAATGATAAAGTGATCTTGGTTTCTTTCCTATAGCTTAGAATCTTTATAATTCCTACTTTGAATGACAAATGGTCTTCCTGGTTGCGGGAGCTAATTCAGCACCGTGCTCTGGGATACCAGGTATGGAACTGGCAACTGTCCATCTTCCTGGCCAACTTAATAAATTTTTATTAAAATATTATATTTTATTACACATATTAAATTATTAATAATTTATTATGTACAACATATTTGATGTATATGATATGTGATGCATTGTGTGTAATATGTAATTAATATTTAATATATAATATATTAATAAATACATTATGTAAATATAGTAAAATATAACATTATTAAAAACAATTTAATAAAATTTGTCTATTTAATTAGAAAGTTGTGGATTTGTTCTCTCTCCTAACAGTTTTCAGGTTTACCATTGGTGTGACTTGTAAACGATGTAGCAGTAGGAAACAATTCTGGGAGAGCTAGACGCTGCCGAAGTTAAGGGAGGAAGGTAAAAGTGTTACAGCTTCTGAGTTTTCAAGTGAAAACACTCAGGCATTAAACATATGAAATACTCACCGATATCCATTATAGTTAAAGTATGAGAAGAAAAGTTCTGCAGAAGAGGTAGGTGTTGGGGTTGGGGTCGTATGAGCAGACTGCAAGTCACCCTTTAACCTTCTGTTTATGTCTTCACCAGAATAAGAAACCAAATTTGGATCCTGTGGTGCTTTGTATATGCTTTGCCCAAGGAGTGCCACTATTAGGAGGTGTGGCCTTGTCAGAGGAAGTATGCCATTGTGGGCTTGAGCTTTAAAACCCCTGTTCTAGCTGCCTGGAAGTCAGTCTTCCACTAGCAGCCTTCAGATGAAGATGTAGAACTCTCAGCTCCTCCTGAACCATGCCTTCCTGGATGCTGCCATGTTCCCGCCTTGATGATAATAGACTGAACCTCTGAACCTGTAAGCCAGCCCGGAATTAAATGTGGTCCTCTACAGGAATTGCCTTGGTCATGGTATCTGCTCACAGCAGGAAAACCCTAACTAAAGCAGATCCTAAACCAACTTAATTCCCTTTCTTTACCAGGAAACTGTATTAATTGGGTTTCTGAACCCTACTAAGTGGAGAATAATTTGCATAAGCCTTATACACACTGTGGTTGTTTCCAAGATTTTGCTTGCAGGAGAAGACAACAGGCCTGTCTCTACCTGGATCACAACTTATCCTGACCAAAAAGGTAGGGGCCAGTTGAAATGGCAGCGATTGTCACCAAGACACCAAGAATGAATGGCTTTGAATCTGCAGCATTAGCTGGTCTGGGTACACCAGTAGGCAATCTGCTATAGGAGAATTCTACAGCCTGGAAAAGTAGGAAGTATCCTGGTGGCTCATCATATAAAGGCTCCTGCCATCAAGGCTGACTTGAATTCGGTCCCTAGTACCCGAGTGGTAGAAGAGAAGAGCCAGATGCTGGAAGCTGCTCTCTGACCTCCGTTCACACAATCCCTACCCCACACCCCAACACATAAATGAACGCAATAGTTTATTTCAAGTGTAAGGTGCATGGCTACCACTGGCACCTCCCTTTCTGGGTGAGAGCTCCACAGACGTGCCTGGAAGCCCACAGAAAGAAGAGAAGAGCAAGCCCCAGTGGCAGGGCGTGAAGAACTATGCCAGAGATTTTTAACATCATTGTTTTCTGAAAATAGCCATGGCCAGTACCCATCAAAGTCATTGAGAGCAAAAGGAACATTCTAAAAGGGCCCAGTGTTATCAAACAAGGCTCATGTTAAAATGATAATTTAATTTTTTTCCGATTTATGGAAGGAGCATTGGGCTATCCATACATTTCTGGAAAATGGAGGGAAGAGCAGATTTCATTTGATTGGGGCCTATACCACATCAGGAATTACACTGCTGCCTGCAGAAACTAACTTGCCAACCATGGTGTGAATTCCATGAGCAGCTGCTGTGCTTGTTGCCTGTGTTATGACTGATGATGGAGACTTGATCTTCAGTAGGTTCTTCAACACCGAGCACCCAGTAACCTACAGAATACATTCCAGCTTGGGACACATAGATTCTAAACCCTATGCCCATACGTCAATGTCTAATATTATTCATATGCCATATGTTAATAAAGCAAAGCTATTTGCATGCTGAACTTGAAAATTACATTTTTTGATGTGTGTGTATCTGTATGTCTGTGTTCCTCAGTGTGTCATGGTACATGTGTGGAGATCAGAGGATGACCTAGAAGAGTTAGTTGTCTCCTCCCACTCTGTGTGATCTAGAAATCAATCCTGGGGTGTCAGGATTGGCAGCAAGCTCTCTTACCAGCTGGTCCATCTTGCCATCCCACATGCTAACCTTTTTAGGTTTCTACAGAAAATACTGAGGATTTTGCCATTTTTCTTTCCTACAAATATGCCTGGCCACACTTATCCAAGCTTCCTCTCAGCTTACTCCCCAGAAGATGGCAGGAGATAGATGGTCTACGAGCTGAGGACTGCGTTACCTTCGCTCACCCATGGTATAGATTGATTAAAGAACATTCCCTTTCACACCTCCAGAAAGGATGGTGGTTCAAACCTGTATTGAATGAAACCAGACAATTTTATAATTTTCCATGGCACACAATTATTACACTTTTGTAAGTACAGCTTTCCTATAATTTTCCCCATCAGCAACAAATCTATCACTGGTTTAAGAAAGCACACATATATATCTCATTTATTACCACAGTACATTTAGAATCTGGGAAAAAAGTGAGTAGACTTGCCTAGCATCACTGCAAGTCCCCAGGGCCTGGACTTCGTATTACTCTAGTTCAGTTAGTTTAAAAGCAAGCCTTTCAGTGCTTACAGGGGAGTATAGTAATCTTCTTTTATTTATGTTTTTCTGCTCAAAATTTTTTCAGTTAACTAGTTTCAAGTTGTCTGTACGCACACACACACACACACACGCGCGCACACACACACGCACACACGCACACACACACACACACACACACACACACTGGATACTCCATAATAAATACAATGGATACTCTATATTTTAGAAAAACTTATAAAAATGATTTTTATATACTAGTTCATTTAGCACTCCTGTGCTAATCTATTCAAATTTTATGCTCTGATATATACTGAGAAAATAATCACATTTTATTTAATTTACAATATGAAGATACTGAAAATCTGTGTGTTTTAAAATTAATTACAAAAGAACATAAATTAGAAAGAAATCATATAGCTAATGACTATATTGAAGTGAGGAACAAATAGATTTCATAATTGATACATTATATGTGTTTTCATTTTATCATCACAGATTTTGTAAGTCCATCTCCTGAACACATGCAGAACCAATAGGGTAATAGTTAAATTCATTTTGCTTATTTGAGTCATAGGTTAGCCACAGCAGAATCTATCTTAAAATTATTGTAGTTAAAAAGTTATTTAAATACAACAGATAATACATTGTATTTTACAGTTTGTAATGCTGGTTTAAGTATAGTTGGTCAGTATTTAAATGACTAGGAAATAATGTTTCACTATGCAACAATGTATCCCATTTATGGTAAGCGATAGCCTGGGGGCCCAAATACCTAGGGTTTTCTCCTAAGTTTTATTAGACTTCCATTCTTTTCCAGGAGGCATAGTCTACACTCAAAAGGTAGGAGCAGGTAGTTGGCAGACAGAAGCCAATACTTAGTTTACTAAAGCTAACAGAAGAGCAGAGACTGGTCAAACCACCGAAATGTGTTCTGCCACTCTGTGGAGGGGACTAGCTTGAGATCAGGCTGTCTAGCAGGGGTGGCTTCTTTTGAGAGATGAGAAGACAACATTGATCCAGTCCCCACCCCATTCACTTTTTCTGTATCTGGGCCATCTTTCCCTTTGTCTTCCTACATTGTTCTCCGGGGGGAGGGGGGGAGAAACAGAGAGACAGAGAGAGACAGAGGCAGACAGAAAGAAACAGAGACACAGAAAGGAGAGAGAGAGAGAGTGGGTGCGAGTATACACACACATGAGTGCATATGCAAATTCCCTCTTTTGCCTGGGTTAGACCCAGTTGTGTTACCTAAGGCCCACCCTCATGACCTCCCTGTCATTTAATTATCTTGGCAAAAACTATCTCCCAACACAGCCCAGTCCTGAGGTGATGAGGAATAGGGCTCTACCACATTAAACTGAGCAGTGCTCAGCTCTTCACCTGAGTCCCTACTCAGTTGCTAAGGAGCTGCAGCTCTTATTCCTTCTGCTGCTTTCAACTCTGTTTTCCATAACTCCTCAGGTTTTTATTTAAGGCAGTGTATCACTTAGCTCTTGGCTGCTATGACCACAAAAATTCTGTAGTGTGATCATTTTCCTACATTCTAATTTGACATTAAACCATAAATTTAACAAAGTCTTGCATAAGTAGATGTAACAATATTCCCCCAAACTACAAGTGAAGTAGTTCTCTTCAACTTTATGAAGATTTAGCAATGTTCCTGGTTGGTTTTTTTTTTTTTTTTTTTTTTAATGCAATTACTCTTCAAGGTAATAAACATGACTCATTCCTTTATGGTTCTTAATCTATTTTTTCGTATCTGCATAATATGTAGTTGATGAACTTTAATCAAATCTGAAGCAGGGGGTGCCCTGGAGGCCTCTTTCAGACTGGTTTTGCTGCAGACCTCAGTGAGGGAAGTTTAGTTAGCTCAGCACACAGAGCATTTCCCTTTAAAATGCATGGGCTAATGAGCAGCGTGCCTGTGCTGGCCTGGCATAATGGCCTGGCCTCAGATACTGGTTGTTAAAGCAAACTACATAGCATCCAAGACCTAACTGCCAATGATTCCATGGTGTAACATAACTTAATTGAATAAGCTCTTGGCTTGGAAAACATAAATAGGAAACAAGAGCAAACAGGTCTGTGAGGAGGCTCTCTAGCCCTGCTCTGGACAAGTTCCAGGAGATTATGGTAGAGCTGTGCTCTTTCGCTCTTAAAGAAATGTTTGGGTGGGGGAATACCCCTGTAGAGGCAGGGGGAGGTGGGAGGGGATAGGGAGGTTCCAAAGGGGAGATCTGGAAAGGGGGAAACATTTGAAATGTAAATAAAGTAGCAAAAAATAAATAAATAAAATTTTTAAAAAATGAAAAAGAAAGAAATGTTTGAGCCTAGCAAGCAGTAAACAGCCAAGCTTATTGATCCGTTCAGCTTAAGACCCAAATATGACACAGAGCACTCAATTCTGTTTGCAAAGAAATGTCGTCAACACAGCGCAGAATTCTGCAATTCTCCTTTCTGGAAGAGCATGGTCTAGGGCAGCAGTTCTCAGCCTGTGGGTTGCAACTTCTTTGTGGGTGGAATGACCCTTTCACAGGGGCCACATATCAGTAATCCTGCATATGAGATATTTACATTTCAGATCAAAACAGTAGCAAACAGTTTTGAAGCAGCGACAAAAATAATTTTATGGTTGTGGGTCATTATAACACAAGGGACTGTGCTAAAGAGTCACAGCTTTACAAAGGTTGTAAATGACTAAGTTACATATAGTACTTCCTAGTGTATGACATTCTCTCCATTGTTCTATTTTGTTGGACAAGGTCTCACTATGTGGCTATGCTACCCTGGGACTTGCTGTGCAGACCAAGCTTCAAACTCAGATCCCTGTGTGCCTCTGCCCCTTGAGGACTGGGATTAAAGGTATGTACTCTGAAAATATTTAAAGATAAATACTCTTAGAATCATTGTTTTATACACAGTCCATTTTATTAAGTCTATCTTCTTTATTTATTCTGTAAGCCAGAAAACCTTTTGCTGATTTTTCTTTCAAACATCATTTTTTTCTTTTTTGTACATTTTGAAAACAGAATAAGAATGAAAAAAGAGTTTAAATTCTAAAGTCAGGGACTTCCAAAGTCAGTTTTTCTAATTCTCTCTAGTCTGGGTGTTGACATGAAAGACAAGAATCCCACATAGATCCATAAGCATTTTGGAGGGGGCTAATTGTCCTTTACATACATTTAAATGTAGTGGATATCAGCTGCAACCACTCCAATTTCTGTCGATAATGACATTTGCTACAGCCTCAAGTCTGACCATATTTTCCCCACAGCAGGAAAATGGGAAGTTGGACCATGGGTGTCACTTGTCTGTCATACAGAAATGTCAGCATATGTCCGGGACAAGTCCTCAGACCATGAGTGGTGGCCAGTAATGACATCATGTAACTGGTCCATGTGTCCTAACATGTCTTGGCATTGATGTGTGTCCTGTGTTCTTACTGTACTCACTCCTCCCACAGTTACTGAATATGAGTGTAGAGCACACCACTTACACAAAGGCTGGGATGCCTGCCTGAATGGCATGCGAGAGTTTTCATGAGTCTGTAGTTCTTCAAAAGTCTTGTTTTCTTAAGAACATCCTGATTCCATATTTCTAAGAAAGGTTTTTCACATACAATCAGTGGTCATATTTATTTATTTTACTAGAGCTTGTCAATTTGTAAAGGTTTTGGATGGCAGCTGATTTTCATTATGTTTTTGTTGTTGTTGTTTGTTTGTTTCAATCTCTCAGTCCCATGACTTATATCCAAAGAAAACCTCTCCTACTTTAATACATGTCATGCTTTTATTTGCATATTCCTGAACAGAGCACACACTGATTTATCAGTCCTCTCCTGTGTATGATATTTTGCCTATTGATTGTTTCTGTGTCTCTTCGGGTGGTAGGAATTTGACCTTTGACCTTGCACATGCTAAGCATGTCTTCTATCACCAAACTATACCCAGAGCTATCAACTCTTGTATTCAGTTTAAACTTCCCTTTCTTACTCAGCTAAAACAGTTGTTGGTAAATAAATAAATAAATAAATAGCTTCAGTTGTAGTGTGTGTGTGTGTGTGTGTGTGTGTAATTGTTATGGTTAATTAACTTAATTCATCTAAGGAAAACGATCCTGGGAGTTAGACAGCACTATGTTGTGCCTTGCCCAATCAAAGACCGTTTTGAAGAAAGAAAGGGATGCTGGGGAATCACAGTGTGTTCTTCAAAACTGAAGCAATGTGTGTGTGTGTGTGTGTGTGTGTGTGTATGAAGTATAGAACCATAGGAAAAAAATTTCTCACCAGAAATGGACTAAACTGTGCAACAAATAACCATGTGGAGCCTTTCCCTGACATCATTAGTGTAACCAGAAGCTATGGAAGCATACCAGAAACAACTTAGATGATACCCACTGGAATTCCTGTCAGCTGGATGACCCCAGTTCCCTTGATGCAGGGTGAACTTCCTTGTATTTCTCCTACTGTATTCTTAGATCTTTGGAAAGACCCTGCTCCAGCTAGAGATGCCAGTTATCACCTACAAAAGATGCTGGTTATCACCTACAGAGATGCTTGTTGCCATCTACAAAGGATGCTGGTTATCACCTACCAAGGATGCACTTGTTCATAGATCATATGCTGGATTCCCTGAAATTTAGTTATGTCATCTCTTAAAGGGATTTAATGGTACCGTCTAGTGTAGCTTCGAAAATTCAAAATGGGCTGATATCTAAAAATGCCTAACAAATAGTGCCTCAGTAGATCTGGGTTGATATTTTCTTGGCATAGTCCTTTTGGCTTTGTCAAAGCCTTCAAAATATTGGCAAACCATATCATTATATATAACAGTACACTAAGGTGTATATATTTTTGAAAGAATAAATGACTTAAAAATAAGATTTCATGCTGGAGTCAATTTGAAAAAGCTCCCCAATTCTCAAATCCAGAACAATTTGAGCAATACAATAAATAAAGTGTTATTAGGCTAACACCCAAAGTATAAAATGAATATGAATGGGTCTCTGCTGACAGAAACGATGGTGGAGTAAATGAATAAATGGAGGAACAAATCCCTTTATGAGAGATTTCCTAATAATAGAAGCTGATACTTTCTACAGCAGGCTGAGCTTCCTCCCAGCTAAGTGTCAGCTGGATTTAGGATTTAGAGACTCTTAGTAACATGGAGAAACACAGTGACTTTGTAACGGGAAGCCTGGATTAAGACAGCTGTGGACAAGGTGATCTAACCAGTGATGCTTCCAGTTATTCTCAGGTCTCTTCTGCTGTGACAGACATGTATCATGTCTGCGGAGCTTACCCCCCACATTCCATATCTTAGACAGACCATGAGAAAGGCATGAGGCAAATGCCAATGAGGAACATTATATCCTCTCTCTCCGTTCTCCCCAACCTTCTCCCTTTCCCTCTCCTCTCTGCTTCTCTCCCCCACTCAGGTTGTGGATTATATATGTTCTTGTGGGCATTTTGATACACACGTATGCACACATGAGTGGAGGCCAGAGGTAGATGTCGGATGTCTTTTTCAACATCTTTTTGAGGCAGGGTCTCTCTTGCTGACTGAGCTAGGACAGCTTGTCAGTGAATTCCAGAGATCCATCTGTCTCTACTTCCCCAGCTATAGGATTACAGACTTGGCTGCCAAGCCCAGCTTCTTAGGTAGATGTTGGGGATCCGAACTTAACTCTTTACCTGGGCACAGCCAGCCCTTCCCCCACTTAGCAATCCCTGAGCCCAAGGACGTGGGGAAGACACAAGGAGTAATTGCAGTGGGAAATTCTAAAATGAATCGTGGGACACACAAAGGATATTCTAGGAAAGGGTGGCATCGAGCAAGCAGTCTATTAATTAGTTAAGAGTAGGCTACCCATGCCAACTTCTCAGTATGGGCAAGCGCATCATGGCTCACCAGTGCTTACCACCAAGAGAAACTAGGGGAAAGGTGTGGGAATACCATATGATCCTCTTAACAATCTAAAATAATTGCAAAATAAAATTTTCATAAAAATAATCCAATTTATAAGGCATTGCTCTTTATTAAATAATTTCAAACACCAAGAAAATATGTATAAAAATGATGCCTCTTCTTCTGGTTCATCTGTGATATTGTAACATGGTGTTTAGTGAAGCTGTGAGTCTTAATCAACTCAACAAGCAACATTCCAAGGCTCTCTAAAACTCCAGATGAAAGAAAATTATATAAGTATGTAAATAAAGTCATAGTTTAGCCATGCAAAATGTTTCTGGGTACACAAGGCCTGAATAAAAGATGAATCTTTTGTGAGCTGTTTTCACTAAACAAATCCATTCTGCCTATAACTGCAAGTGCACTATGCTGAAGGAACTGGTTGAAAATTGAAAAATATCATATTTATTACGAGGCCTCGTATATCGTGCAGTCCTTCAGGAGACACAGGGAGAGGAGATGTTCTTCCAATGCTACCTATGCTTTTGACTTTTTGCTTTTTCAAAGTATTAAGATTTAGGCTTGATGCAGAAACAGTCAAAAACAACTCAGCAGCCTTCAAGAAAATTCACAGGTGGAGTGTCTAACATGGTGTGAGAGCTTTGTACCATTGGTGTTCCACTAAACATGCCCCTCTACAGAGACGACAGAGTTTAGGGGTGCCCCAACTGTCTCTCTATGAGTTGGGCATTTTTAAAAATGAATTCCTACCTCCTGGTACTCAGATTCCTTGTGAAATAGTGTCTAAAATGCTCTTGCTCTATGTTTGGCTGACATGGGAGACAGTGCCACACATGTACCCAGAGGCTTTTAACCTACCATATCAAAAAGTTGACATTTTCAGAGGGCAAAAGAGATGCCTCAAAGGTTAGGCAGCTTTTCCAGAAGACCTGGGTTTGATTCCCAATACCCACTCATGTGGCTGCCTGTAACCACAGTTCCAGGATATCTGACACTGTCTTCTGGCTCCCATAGGCAAGAGACACAATTCTGTGCTCATACATACATGCAGGCAAAGCACTCCTGCTGGTTACTATTAGGACAACTTGAAACAGGCTGGAGTCAGGAGAGAGAAAGGAGCCTCAGTTGAGGAAATGCCTCCACGTGAGGCCCAGCTGTAGGGCATTTTCTTAGTGACTGATGGGGGAAGGCCCAGCCCCATGTCTGGGGTGCCATCCTGGGTTCTGTAAGAAAGCAGGCTGAGCAAGCCATGGGGAACAAGCTAGTAAGCAGCACCCCTCCATGGCCTCTGCATAAGCTCCTGCCTTCAGGTTCCTGTCCTGCTTGAGATCCTGTCTGGACTTCCTTTGATGATGAACTGTAATATGGAAGTGTAGGTCAAACAAACCCTTTCCTCTCCAAGTTGCTTTGTTGGTGGTATTTCACAGAAGTAGTAATCCTAAGACAGTACCTATGCACATACAAATTCTTAAATATTTTTTAAAACATAAAAAATTAGAAAGAAGTAGTTTGAATTTTCACGGTGTGTGTAACATTTGTACACAGGCATGTACATGTTCATGCTTCCGTGCGTGTGCCTGTGCATGTGCTTGCGTTCCGGGGTGTGGAGTCCACTGAGTGACTTCCTCAATAGCTCACTACCTTATTCTCTGAGACAAGAATCTCTCACTGAGACCAGAACTTAGGCCGCCAGCCCCGCGGATCTCTGCTTCCTCAGCACCAGCTTATCCGATGAGTCAGCTCTAGCCCCTGAACCCTGCCTTGGGGAGCGATGACCTAGAAGGAAGAGTGAGCCTATACGGAGACGCTGTTCTCTTACCTGGGACCACCCTTCGGGGACAAGAACAGCGAGATGTCTGCCTGTAGAGACGTTTGCAAGGCAGATATTTGCCTTTGAGAAATGAATACAGAAGTCACTGATCTCAGAACCATATGGATGATATGCTTTGGAAAATGCAAACATAGCTGGAGCTTTGACCCTGTAAACATCAGCCACAGGGCCGCACCAAAAGCCCAGGGCTTCCAGGAAGACAGCTTAAAGACTGCTGCTTGAAAGGGGCTGTTTTCTTCTTAGTCTTCCGTGACAAACGCCTCAAACTTGGGAGAGTAATCCCGCGATTTTCAATAAGCTCCATTGAATCGGGAATGACTCGGCCCGGGCGCATAGGTGGATTTCGAGAAACACAACCTGGATGGTTCATTTCACAACTTAAAGCTTCACATTAAATAAATGTAACTCAAGTCACAATGAAATGATGACTGATGTTTTTCATCAGCATCCAATTACCATTCTGCCAGGCACCCCGGCTGGGCCAAAGCAAACACAGCGTGCATCTAGAAATGTAGATGCTCCCTGTGTCTCAGACTCACTTGAAGGAGGGACGTAACCTTACATTGGTAGAATTTCTGTCTTGTCGGATCATGTCACCGGAGAGCTCTACTGGTGAATGTGGGTGCTTCCTTCTCACCTCCTCACTTTCCAAAGGAACGTTAGCGGCTTTTGCCGTTTGAAATTTGAAAGAAGAGCTCACTTCACCCTTTCGGATTAACCCATTACAGTGATCGGCATCTGTTGGTCTTTGTCCTTGGGAACTGTGAAGGCAAACCATTTAGGCAGCCGGCATGAGGTCTGGCTGCGCTGTAAGATCTTGGAGGAGGTGAGACAAACAGGAGATTTCAAAACAACAAAAACAAAATAAAAACACGGGGCTTCAAAGGAAGCCATCACATTCACGAAAGTGCAACCCCTTTTCTTTCTGTTCCGGGTTCAGCCCAGAGTTCAAAAGGGAAGTGATGGATGGCTTGGAATCTGTTGTAGTTTTAAAAATTCTCCACAAGCCCCACATCCCCAGTCATGCCTTTTGTCTCAGATCACGTTGCTAGCTGCTTCCTCAAAGAGAGGAAAGCACTCTCCCAACTCCTGTCTCCTTTGGGGAGGCAGCCAAAGCTGCCTCATCAGCCTGCAGTTACTGGCGGAGGAAAACAAAGAGCTCACCTTCTCCGCCTGAAATTGCAGGAAGGGCTAAGCATTGAAATGCAATTAATTGCTCAAACTGGAATGTGGCCAGAACCCCAGGGCTAGCCCCGAATACTTAAGGGGTGGAGAGGGGAGCGTTAATGAAATTAGAATAGATCTAAACATTATATCAAAATAGACATCACAACACACTCCTGCTTGCTTTAGCTTGGAACAGCTTGGAGGGAGAGTGGGAGGGAGAGAGAGGAGCCGAGTCTTCTAGAATTCTGACTCTCCCAAGTGTGAGCAAAATCCTAATTTGACTTTGCCTCACATTTAAAAACTTGCTTCAACCCAGAATGATAATTAAGAAGCAGTGCTGGCTTGAATTTCTTATTGATTTGGTCTTAACCCTCCATTCAAATTCACACGTTAAAAGCATGGGTTCCTATTAAAACAGGCCAAACTCATGAAGGGTCGATGAAAACAGGCTCCTGGTGGACTGAAGCCCAGCCCTTGCTTGCTGTGCTTCTTTTGGACCCACTTTGGGGTGTTCATGAGGCTTATTGTGGGCCAAGAGGATGCCAAGAGCTGCAAGCATCATAAAAACAGCATCGAAACCAAGAAGCGTTCAGGAGGCAGTGTGGGCTGTTAGGAAATGCGGATAGCTAGCCGTTGGCATGAAGCCCCAGGCTTTAAAGCTAAACCCATACTGGGAGCATTCACTACTCCCTGGGCTGGGGAAGCACAGACAGATACACCAGATGTACTGCACAGAGTTCAGACATGTGTGGGCAAGATGCTAGGTGCCATTGCTACATGGAAGAGATTTACCAGTGGGTGCCATTGTGTTTTATAAAAACAAAGAGAGAAGGAATAGGTTTCGTGGGTGTGCAGTAAGGTGTGGGGGAAGGGGGTGGCTCTGCAGGCCCGTGCTGAGGTATCATTTTCCCGGAGGGACCAGTCACACAACGATATAGGATAGAATAGAGTTTATTCAGGGCATGGGGAGGGAGACTAAGAAGGTAGTAGAGGCAGAGAAAGGCAGAGAGGGAGAGAGTAGAAAAGTAGGGGCCGGCCATGAGTAAATGGGGAATGGGGAGAGTGGGGGAGGGGCAAGAGGACTAAGCGAGAGCAAGAATAAGGGAGAGGGAGGGAGGGAGAGGGAGAGGGAGAGGGAGGGAGGGAGGGAGAGAGAGAGAGACAGAGAGAGAGAGAGAGAGAGAGAGAGAGAGAGAGAGAGAGAGAGAGAGAGAGAGAGAGATCAGGGACCAAGCAGCAAGCAGCCCCTTTTATAGGGAGTCAGGCACACCTGGCTGTTGCCAGGCAACTGTGGGGCGGAGCCTAGACAAAATGCTAACAGGTGCGTTGCTACGTGTAAGAGGTTTACCGGTGGATGCCATAGCTACATGGAAGAGATTTACCAGTGGGTGGCCCAGCCTGTGAGGGAGAACTGGGGCAAGAGATGCAGCAGAGAAGAACATTGGTGGTCAGTACTCACTCTCAATAACATGCTAGGTATCTAATGTGCTGTAGACATTGTGGGTCATGTTAAGAGTGTAAGTGCTCAGAATGAGTCTGTCATGTAGTTCAACAGGCAAGAGATCTGAATAACAGTCACATTCGAGTTTCCCCAGTAGAAAATGGAGAGGTCAATCACTAGAGTAGACACAAGGGAGGGGAGGGGAGAGGAGGAGGAGGTGGAGGAGGAGGAGGAGGAGGAGGAGGAGGAGGAGGAGGAGGAAGAGGAGGAGGAGTCAGGCACATGACTTAATCATTGTGGGTCTCCAGGGAAGGTTTCGTGGAGCCACTGGATGCCACTGTACTGTTCTCCATTCTGAACAGACAAAGCTATCCTGCCATCCAACAGGGACTTTTATTGAGAGTCAACTGCACAGTTCCCATAAGGTTACATGGTTTGATGATGACAAGGACATCTTCATTTGCACAGTCATAATCCACAGTGTCCAGACAATGATAAGGTGACCTAAGGCCTCATTTCTCAGAACACATCCCATTGTTACATGACTCTATTGTGTGGCTTCCTTGTCAGTGAGTATACTTTCCCTCAGGAAGAATAAAATTACCTCAACTGGCAGCTAAAAGATCAAATCGGTGGCATGTAGTAGATCTGCGATTTACATGTAGTTTATTATTTTGTATTCAGTAAGGATATATGACATACTAGAAATTATATCGAGTTCTTTAGACGCCAAGAGGAATATAATAAGAGTCTTATCTTTAAAAAAATGTGGACAATTCAATTAGAGATTGATTAAACTAGCTACCACCTGGTTCTCCTCTGCCCCTCCACTACTCGGATTATGGTCTACTAATCTCGAGGTGCATTTTGGGTGTTTCTCTAATGTATCATCTCATGATGTCATGGACCAGATCTTGGGCTAGACCAGGAGATCACAGTTAAGGTGGATTAGAGCAAAGGACTTCATTTGGGAGTGACACTAAGTCACAATGCCCCAAGGGACACTAGGAAGAGGTGAGAAGCCCAAAGCTTGAGACACTGGGTTCATCAGAAAGGAAGAGGTTGGCACTAAGAAATGAAGTTCCTACGGCAGTGGTAAAGGAAAAGAGCCATCCTAAAAGGGAAGGTCTAGCTCAGTACAAGGTAGCCATTATAAGAGATACACAAAACCGTACACCCGAGGGGCAAAGACAACAGCTCACAGTGACACAGCAGGGTTGGAGACAGTGTGATCCCCGACGTCTGCAAAGAAGAGGTCACAAGGACTTGGTTCTCTACAAGTCGACAGCAGTTAATCCAGACAGGGAAAGATAGGAGCATCCCAGGGAGATGGAGGGACTCAGCCTAAGACTCTCCCAGACAATGATGACCGGGCTTCCTGGAGGACCAGCACCCCTGTTCCTAGTCTCAGGATTGCCACTCTACAAAGCTCAGCAGAGGTGTCAGAATTACCCGACAGAATGATCTTTGTTTCAGTTTCTATCTGGCCCCCCATTCATCAACTGGAATTACCTGCGGCTCTCCCAACAGTTTGATTTCTTCTTTTTTTCTCGGAAAAACATTCAATCCGGTTGAGGGTGTAGCTCAGTGGTTGAATACATGCCCCTTGCATGAGTGCCCTGGATTCATTCTCCAGCACTGGGAAAAACAACAACAAAAACAAACAAAGAATCAAACCCAGTAAATCTTTTTATTCAGTCAGGTAAAAAAAAAAATAATAATAAAATAAATAAAAATCACTATTTTATGCCTTCTGATGAAATTACAACCCCTTCTATGATCCTGATACTTAATCATCATTAAATATAAACTTAATTACCAAGGGCTCAGGTTGCTCACATTTATTTTGAGGTCTCAGCCTCTCATGTATTTATTTTCTCAGATTTCCCAGCTTAGGAATTGCAAGAGAAAGACTCAACCGCTCACCACAAGATTTAAGGTTTAAGATTTTCCGAAGGACACTGTGGCCCTCTGAGGACTAATAGTTTCTGACTGATTGTTTGTGGACCTTAGTGTTAAGCTCAGCAAGGCACGGTCAGGGGGGCACTCAGCTGCTCCCGGTTGTTTACTTAGTTATTTGGGTGCTGGTCACTGTGGTGTTATGAGTTTGTTAAATTCTGTTCTAAATTATAAAAGCAAACACAAACCCAGTCCTTGGATCGACCTGTCTGTAGATCACATTACTTTTGTCTCTATATAAGTTTTTTGTTGTTGTTTGGTTTTTGATTTTTAAGCATTACCAAACCAGTGATCACATAAAATGACTGATTAAACATTTAGAGTAAGACCAGAAATCATTGGGTGATAACAGCAGCTGACAAAGAGACCTGCCTTAGATAGAGAGGGGCACTGTGGATAATTTCCACCAGTCTGTTTATTGTTCTGCATAGTTTATGGTCTTCAGCCTGGGTGTATGAATCATAATCCTTCTGAATCACAGAGCACGTGTCTTGGGAGAATACAAAGCATCCTCTCATACCTTCGCTTCATTCATTTCTGCAGCATCCCCATAAGGCAGGAGGGTCAGGTATTCAGACAGGAAACCAAAGCAGACGCTAAATGACTTTCCCGGGGACATTTGGTAGCCACAGACAGAGCCATAACAAGAATGTGAGTCCCGTGACATGGAGGTCAGGGCTGATGCCATCAGACTGAAGCTTTTCAAAGGATGATCTGTGAAAGCTCCCTGCTTATCCAGGGGCTGGGGGCTCTGCAGCTAAGGTCAGCTGACCTGCTAAGCAGCTTCCATGCACTCACTGTCTGGGACTTGGCAAGAACTGTAATGCCGCTGGTGTGAGGTCTCCCTTTAAAATACCTATAAAACAAGACCTCTCCTTGGACCCTCTTTCTGGGCTCTATTTCACTTCATTCTTCCTATTACCGACAGGACTGAGACCCGCAGGCTACAAAGCTGGCTTCTCTTCAAACTAACCACTTAAATATTGTTTTCAACACATAGTGACTATAAATTAGTAAACACCGATCTTCTATTAGAGAACGGATTCTTGAAGATCAGTTACTTATGCCTTTGCTTCGACTTAGACACAGGCTTGGTTCTTGCCCTCCAGTATTAGTTTGGGGATAGCTTTCCAAACCAGATGACTTCTTGGGAAACATACTAACAGACTTGAAACATAGGCAGTAAAACAAACCATTCCTTCCAGTAGACAGCACGATGCCCGTGCACTCCTCAGTTTTAGAATCTAACTGCTGCGTTCAAGCCCCGAACCTCAGAAAAATAAAAATCTTAAAAAAAAAAAATCAAGTAAACACACAAAACCCAAAATAAGATAGAGAGAGGTTAGTACACACGACAGAAAGAGATTCCATGTTTTTGCTGGAAGGTTCAGTCTACTTTGAAGAGGAACGGTAAACATTGCGAAAATTTGCATTGTACTTTTTTTAATCTTCCGTCCTCCTCAATTCTATAAACCTGAATTCCTATCTCACTCCTAGCTCCAAATCTATTTTCTCATTGCCCGAGTGAGAATTTACATGTAGGTCATTGCTGTGTGCTAAACTCTGTAGTTCCAAATTAACTCAAGGCTTCTTCAAAGTTTAACGGTCACATTGTATCCTAAGACTTAAACCATGTTTGTCGTGAAACTTCCTGATACAGACAGACATTCTGTGCTTGCTAAGTCCCCATTGGTTGACTCATTCATTAAAAAGTTTGTTCAAGAATCCCTTGGCACATCTCAAAGGCATGAAGACACCATAAATAGCCCGGTGAGCAATGACAGCTATAGTCCAAGAGCCACGCCCTGGCTTGTTCTTCCCAATGACTGCACGCTGTTCACAGGGCCCTCTGTCCCGGGATACTCAGCCATTATGGATTAGAATCCTCTCCTCCCGGATGCTCAGTGACCTCCCACAGTGACCTCTCTGTAGCCGGAGAGGACAGTCTCAGAGAACAGGCTTGCACCTGTGACTGAGGATCGAGTCAGGACTGTCAGGGCTGTCAGATAGAGCTGTCTTCTGCCCATCCTTGTGCCTCACTCACTTCACTTGTGAGGTAGGGAAAGTGGATGAGAAAAGAACACCTCCCCATGTCATTCCTGTCTGAAAATGTCAGTCAACTGACAAAAGTCTACCCCAGCTGACGGAACACTCACTCTTCACACCCTGTGCTATTTCTTCTAACTCAGCCTCTGATTTTAAAAGAAAGCATTCCTCTCCACCATTTTCCTTCTCTCTCATTAAAATCCCACTCATCGTCTTTTATCGTTTCATTCAAATGCTGGCTCTTCATCTCATGGTGTTAAGTGGGATTCTTCTGATTAGATCACTCGTAGAAGTCTGCACATCAAGTATCCAATACTTAAGAAGCTTAAGCTAGATTGTAAACTAGATATAATTACATCAAGAAAGGTAACTTTCATTACAAGCCACAAATAGGAATTTCTCCACAATAATTACTGAAAAATGCCCATTCTAGATAACACATATACTTCGTTTAAAGCTTAATTTAACTTCAGATCACCCTGGTCAGTTCAGGAGATCTTGCTTTCTTCTTCTTTACCCTTCTACCCTTCCCTTCTCCTTTCTGCCCAGGTAGCTTTAGAGCAGTAAGAAATAAAAGAAAAAAAACCATCATGGATGCCTAACTGGGGGTGGGGGGGTCCCTCACCCTACACCCTTCAGCTCTGTTCTGAGCTGTATCGTTTCTCATAATCTTTAGGTGAAGGCTGGTTTCCCTCCATATCATTACCTCCGGTTGCTTCCGGGGCTCTGATATACTTAGCTGTCCATGGCCTGAAGGATGACTGTCAGCTTGGCCTTTGGCTCACCTTTCTGGAAACTGGGATTTCTTTATGTCCCCCACACCATGCACGACCCATGGGGAACCAGGGTCGGGAAAGGGTCATCGTGAGTGCTTAAGATCAAACACATACAAGTCACTAACGTCATCTCTGCCTTTCTGGAGTCACTCCATGTCACTGTTGGACAAGAGTATCAACCACACAGAGACACTGAAACAACAGTGTCAGTCAAAGCATGCTTGTGTTTAGGATGCATTATATTTGAGGAAACACTTACTGTCCCCACTAGAAGAAAGCTGTGTCCAAACTGTGGCTAACTTTCTAGATTATCCTTCTCTTCAAAACTTGAAAATCTGCCACATTTTTCTATGTCTAATTATTCAGTACTGACTTTTGTCTTCTTTAGAACTTTCAGAAGAAGAAAGGTCTAGAGACTGAGCAGGGATTAAGAAAGAAGCCATCGCTGTGTTTTGGAGCTAGAAACTATGAGTGTTTGCTAATAAATGACTATGTGGGGATTAGCGTTAATTCCACTAGGACTGAGTGAATTACAGAGATTGGATCGTACGAATGACTTACAGCCAATATAATCTTAAATTATATTTATAAAATCACAATACCTAGTGGCAGTGAGATGGCTCAGCTGGTAAAGGGTAACTATTGCAAAGCCTGAAGATCTGAGTTTCATCCCAGAGACACATACAGTGGAAGGAGAGAATCAACGCTCACAAGCCATCTTCTGGCTTCCATATGTGTGTTAATGGCATGTGTGTGCAATAAAACTGTTTGAAAGGTGTGGTACATAAAAATATAATCATGTATATCTGTTGAGACTAGCACACAAGATACAGAAGTATGTGCTATGTTGCTATAAACACAAGAGCTTTCCCTCTCCCATGAAGCAAGCAGAGTAGTGATTCAAGTTTATGGTCTATCCACCAGCTAGGCAGTACAATCTAAGAAAAAACTCCTGTTTCCTGGAGTTAGCATCCTTGGTCCATCCATGTGGTCACATGGAAGGTTTTACACTTTCAAGAATCTTGTCATCAGCCAAGACAAATGCAGGATAAGTAATCCTCTCCTAGTAAGTTTACACCTTTTCCTACAGGTAGAGCTGTCCATAGAAACATCTGCCTGCATATTATTGTTTAGAAACACGTTGGAAGTTCTTCCCACCGCCAGCCTCCCCATAGCTGCAGAGAGGTGGGTGCGGTAAATATTGATTTTTTTTGCCTTGGTAGGTAAGAGATGCAAGAAAAATAGGTTATCATTTTTTTTCAGTTTTTGTTTTTGTTTTGTGTGTGTGTGTGTGTGTTTTTTGTCTTGTTTTGTTTTTGACAGCCTAGATACTCTTGAAATAAGATACTCAATTTTGAGTTTCTGTCTTGACAAGAAACACATGGAAGGGCAGGTGTTGCACAGGAAAAAAAATCGCCTTAAGAAAAAGAATTTGTAGAAAAGGACATCTGTCTGGAACTACTTGAAGGGCTGCTTAGAGAAGACTACTCTTGAGTTGTTCAAAATACAGAGCTGGAACTAGAAAGTGAAGCGTACTGGGGGATATGTCAGATTCCATCTTAAAATCAACACAGTGGTTCTCCAGAGAAAATAAACGGAATAAGTCAGAGGGAGAAGCCGTTTATCCCAGCCACATGGAGAATCAAGCCAAAGCCACACCTGAATCTCCCATCTTTTCTCTCTCCACCTCTCCCTCCCTGTGTCCCCTCTCCCTTCACACACGTCTTGCGTGTGCTTCTCTGGCACATCCACTGCACTCTTCTTCCTCCTCACAGAAGTCACTAAATTCATCCCCGGTCCTTTTGCTCAAAGTTCACCTTGAGCATTTCAGAAGGATGAATTCCCATAGCTCAACAACTCAGTCTCTTGTCCCGAGTCCAGTTTTCTGAGAGGAAAACATCCTGTTGGAGGAGTAAAAGTCTTTTTTCTTCTTTTGGTTTTGTCAGATGTGCCCAGGCCAAAAATAAGAGTACACACAGCTTAGAGCTGTCCTTATCTATACTGTGAACAAGAAAGGCTTTCTCAAAGCAAGGCTTACTGAGAGAAATGACAGCTTGGGCACACTTTGTAAGTGTACCCACCCTCTCTCCACCCTCTGTATTGTTCTCTATTCTCAAATCCATTTCTCTGAAAGATGGGTCTGCTTATATCATTCACTGAATTATTCCCGAATGTCAAAGACCAGACTTTGTAAAACACTGCCTGACACTCAGTGTCCTCTACAACAGACTCAGTTTATTTCTGTAACTTTATGTTTCATCCCCCTGATGGAGCAAACCATTAGCC
Source organism: Rhynchomys soricoides (assembly GCA_019843965.1). Taxonomy (NCBI): domain Eukaryota; kingdom Metazoa; phylum Chordata; class Mammalia; order Rodentia; family Muridae; genus Rhynchomys; species Rhynchomys soricoides. The sequence continues at coordinate 3,857,078 of JADRCH010000151.1, forward strand.
TGCCCTTCCCTCTTGGTAGCTTGTGTGGCCATGGTCTGCCTAGGTCAATCCCAGCTTTGTCTGTTGCATTTGTATAATTATGGGAAACTGCTTCCTATACTCTCCTCTATGTCCATGTTTAGATGATGAAGGAGCATTAGTCCTTCAGTCTGAACAGCCATTTCCTTATCAAACTTTTCTCCAAACTCAACTAATATTAATATCTAGAAAGTATGCCAACATATTTTACATAAATAGTCCACTGACCTAATAAAATAAAATAATACCCTCTTCCTTTCTAACTCATGCAGCTTTTTAATTGTTTCTGGTCTGCATTATTTCCAGAACCATTATAATTTATTAGAACTGAAACCTCAGACTATCCTTGCTTTCACTCAGACAACTCAGATTCATAACGAGAAGGGGTCTTGTATGGAAGAAGGTAAAGCTGAGCCGTGTTTGACGTCTGAGCAGTCATGGTGCTGCAGACACTCACTTTGCAACACTAAGGAACAAGTTTGTGTTGGTGGGTAAAACCCCCCAAAAGGCCCAACCTAAAGATGAATTCAGCGGCTGTCATACAAAATAGAAATTAAATCCTTTCTTCCTTGTTTCCTTCCTTGGCACGTCATGGTTAGCGTGGGGGAAGAGTGGACACATCAACCAGCACCAGATGATGAGCACTGTGGTTGCTTTGAGTCCTGTTTGTCATTCACCCACCCTGGACTTTCTCACGTTATATGTGCAGACACATTTCTGGTACCTGAGCAACAGCACTACGTAGTTATAGACTGGAGACAGTTGAGGCAAAGAGGATCAGCAATGGACCCCAGCTTTGTCACCACTAGCTCTGAATCCAGGGAAAATTCTTCATTCCTTGCAAGTTCATCTCCTCACACAAAGACTAAAAGCATGACAGTGTAAATCCCACAGAGTGCCTCTGAGAGCTTAAGGAGATACGTATGTTGTAACCTTTGCATGTGAAATGTCCATATGCATATTTTATCATCATATGGCTTTAATTCCATGTCCTATGTATCCCTGGGGACCCATAGAACAAAGCCACAGATTCACAAATCAGTCCTTCAGAGTCTGAAAAATAGTCTATTTTTACATAAAGTCCACTGCTTTTCTTTTCTTCTTTTTTCTTGAGATTAGAATAGCACAAAGTAGAAAAGACCACAAAATCATTTTGAGCACGGTGGTTTTCTTTTTATGATATATCCAAATCACCTGTGTTGGGTTTATAATATTATTTTATTTGATTATATTGTTTCCTTCAAAAACCACAATGAAATTATTGTTTGAGATATTTATATTTTACCTTTCTCAAGTGCCCTTGCTGGTTAGCTCCATGAACATGATGGTATTCATTATTATTACTTTAGCAATGAAGACTAACTTTTATCTGCTATCAGATGGTTTTCTATGAAATTCTGAATGCTCCAGGTAACCCCACCTTTGAGGAGGTTGGTAGTTCCAGCAGTCATCAGAAGGACTTTTCTAATTCTTAATGGACCCTTTCAAATGTCTGTCACCAACTAATCCCCTTGACCTGTGTATGTACCTGTCTCTAACAGTCCCCACAGGATTAAACACCGAGTCTTGGATGACTGGTGCCTGAGCCAGACTGCTCTGGCTTGCAAAGCTGGAGGTGAGGACTGCTTGCCCATGAACTGTAAGACAAAGAGTTGATAGCTTTGGCCAACATGAAAGCCTCTGGGAACTGACCTACCTAATACCCAGCTTTTTATTTTCCCCCTGTCAATCAAAAGTGGTTAGGCAGGAAGGGAAAGTTCAGGTACAAAGTCAAAGAGATCCAGCTTGTGAAGCTGAAAGTGTCAAAGGTCAAAGCACCAGCTATGGAGCACAGCCTGGAGTCCCCCTACTGAGTACATAACTGAATCAGCCACCAAGCTACTGAGCATCGGTAGCTCTACTGGGTGGACAGTTCGTATGTCAGAGTCTACTGACGCCATTTTCTTCATGTAGAATTTCTGTGTCCATTACTTTAGGTGGACACTCTATGTACAAAAGTAAAGTTTGACTCAAACTTTATATTCCATGTCAAATTTTCAAGAGTGCCTTGCACACATTAGGTGCTCAGTGGTACCTGCTAATCATTAGCACTGTCTGGCCTCAGAACAGAAGGTAAGAACTACATCCCAGGAGGTGGTTGGGGGATCTCTCATTAACGAGTGCATGCTGCAAATTCGGAAAAAAGGTTTGATAAAACATCTGTTAGTGAACCATAGGAAAAAATAGCTTAAGACATCCAGGATTCCTTCCAAATCTCAGAACTGCAGGCTCTAGACTCCGAAGGTTAAAGTGTACAGCATTTTTGTCATGGAAACTGTAATTTCTAGAGAGAGTGGATTTAGTTGAAGATTCTTGAAAATGAAAGTCAGGCAATACGCTGCTTAATGGAGAGTATTTTTCTTAATTCTCTATGGATTTTTAAAAAAAATTATATAATTGCAAATGTTCATTAGGATATAATGAAATAGCTCTGTTTCCCTAGTTACTAATATGTGCCCGGGTGCTGCAATTATGCAAGTTACTATGAAGGGAAAGCACATGACTTGGCAAGCTTAGGCAAATTATTCTAGATACGGAGAGGCTCCAGTGTGGTGAAAGGACATTCAACCACAGCAGAGAAAAACGACAGAAAGAATAACATAATGAGATAGGAAGGGTATACAATGACTCACGGTCCGTGGAAATGCCCACCCTCATCTTTATGAATGTGATAGAAGACTACAATAGCATCTGCTCAGCATCCACAGAGGTCCAAGTCTGAGGACGTTTTATGCTCTTTGCTTATTTATTGTACCTCTGATTTAGGCTAGTTCATGGCACCGCCTCAAGTGTACTTATGGAGATTAATGCAATTTATACACTATATTTTATTTTATGATATACTTAACAATAAGTGGAGCATAATTAGGGCTGTGTGAGATCGAGGGAAAATGCCCAGAAACTAAATACCTTTAAAAAAAAAAAAAATGTGTTCTCTGTGTTTAATGGCATCTGAACTAAACAGCTTAAATTAAATTAAAGTTAATAGAGTTTAATTAAAGTTATAGTCAAAGGAGAAATATTCTCTCATAAAAAAAAAAGAGAGTGTTGTGCTGGGTCATGAGCATGTTTTCTTACTGCTTTTGATTATTCAGTGTTTCATCCAGCCAACAGCTAGTCCTGAGAAAGAATCGTCCGTTGCCACAGGTAACATTTTCCTGTTCATGAAAACCCACAAAGATAGCCTGACCTGTCCAACCAAAATTATGTTCTTTTTCACATCTAAATGTGGTAAACCAAAATTTTCACACCAGCAATAAATGATTGGGACAAATTTGTGTGGAGAAAAGCCTGGAGATCCTGCTTCCTGAGGCAGGTGAGGACTTGCTTCAGACTTTGTTATTGTTCCTGCATGTCCTGCTGTGGCAGATTCAGTTCCTCAATGCACAGGGCCAGTTTCTACCTGAGAGGCAGAGGAAAGTACAGGAAAGCAAGAGATGCCAGCACGATGAGCCTGGAGCCTGGCTGAAAGTGAGCAACCTGGATCTCTGGTTGGCTCAGGCGTTCTCTCTCTCTCTCTCTCTCTCTCTCTCTCTCTCTCTCTCTCTCTCCTGTTTCTTTTCTTTCTTTTGAGATGGAGTCTTGCTATGGTACCCACGCTGGTCCCCACCTTCTGAGCTTAAGTAACCCTCCACCTCACCCTCTGGAGTAGCTGAGACACATTGCCTCTGCCCTTGGCAGGCGTTCATTTGGCTAACTTGGACAGCTATGGGTTTGTCTAGGTATGTGGTTTAACATGGCATATGGGCCAAATATCCACTTCGTTTCCTTAATAAGTCAAATTCTAGGGGTTGGAGAGATGGCTCAGTTGTTAAGAGCACTGGTTGCTCTTGCAGAAGACCTGGGTTCAGTTCCCAGCACCCACATGGCAGCTTACGACCACCTATAATTACAGTAACAGTGTATCTGATGCCTTTCTGATGTCCTCAAGTTCCTGCACACACATGATGCAAATACATATACTTAGTATCACACACACACACACACAGAGAAAGAGATATAAACAAACAAACAAATAAATTCAAGTATAATGCTCTTTAAAGAAAAACAAATTCCAAAACTCCAGGGTCACAATATGGAGCTAATTTCTAACATAACTTCATTGAGTATGCATCTTTATCATTATAGGATGCAGAACAAAATTGTTTTACTTTTCCTTACATTTTATTATTTATTTAAAATTCTTAAAAACCACACTTTATTTTATGTATAGCAAAACAATTTCCATGTTAAATAACATTATCATGAAATGATTTAACATAGATTTAAGCAGAGGAAAGAGCAGGAAGATATTCCTTCTCTTGAAAACAAATTTTTAAAAAAATCACCTTGTCTATGAGGGTCTCTATGACAAATATGTGCAGCGGCAACTCGTGTCAAGTTGCTGGTGCACTGATCATCAGGGTAATGAGAAGCAAGTCCAATAATTATGGAGTTAAAAGCAGAGGAAGAAGAGAAAGGCTTCTTAAGGAATAAATAATAAAATAAAATAAATGCCAATTAGTCACCCACCCACACATAGCCAGGTTGAGACAGCATAAGTAACACCAAGGACAATCAAAGCACAAATTGAACATATTGTTTTGTTCTCTTGGATGAATTGAAACCTCAGTGAGGCTAAATGACCGACCTACAGGGCGATCACAGGATGGCAGGAAGTCTGATGCAGCGCTGCTAAATGAACATCCCACAGGGCGATCAAAGGACGGCAGGATGTTCGTTCCTCAATTCACGGAGGCTGGACTGGCCACCTCTGCTTCTGCTGTGGCCTGGTTCATGGAAGTATCTCACGTTTTCCACTGTAGTCACTACTTCAGCAAATGTTGCTTAGAAAGTGATGCAGTGCTATGTCTAGATAATGAATGAAAGAAGTAATTAGTTAGTGGAAGAATATAGACGCTTCAGATGTCTTCAGCCAAGCTTGACAAAAACCCTAACTAAAGCTAATGCTTCTTTGGGTTACCTAATACTTGAAGTCAGCAGAACAAGTCCTTTGTTTTTTAACAAGAAAATGATCAACTTCTTCTTACTGATTAGCTTAAATGCCGACTACTAAAACTAATTTTTAAAGCAGAATCTTTTCAATTTCCTTAAAATAACCCATTTTCAAATGTGACTTTACGATGACCGTGTTCTTTAATTCCCTCCCCCACCCCCTTTTTAAGATTTATTTTATCTTATTTATGAGTACACTGCTGAGTAGATCACGTTTCTCTTTTTGTTTCCTAGAACATTCCTGTGGGCCAGGCTGGCCATTGTGTAGCTGAGGATGACCTTGACATCCAATCCTCCTGCTTCAGCCTCCTAAGAGCTGGGATCACAAGCCTGCATCACCATGCCCAGAAACCAAGTAAAGAGCCTATGCACAAAGGTCATACAGAGCCAGGCCTCCTCCCTGGTCTTCTTTGCTTCCTGCGAGCAGGGAGCGGGTTATGGGAGCTCTTGTGGATCCACTGAAGTCTATTAAGAACTGAGAGACCTAAGGTTGGGTGAGAGATAAGCGGCTAAGAAGCGAGGGACAGTAACATCTACAGTTCTGGGCCTTCCTGCCATGCATGGGGGGGTACTTACTATACTCTTTTTTCTTTTAAAGATTTGTTTATTTTATGTATGTGAGTACACTGTCACTCTCTTCAGACACACCAGAAAAGGGCATCAGATTCCTCTACAGATGGTTGTGAGCCACCATGTGGTTGCTGGGAATTGAACTCAGAACCCCTGGAAGAGCAATCAGTGCTCTTAACCACTGAGCCATCCCTCCAGCCCCCATAACTGTGTTCTTGAAATGATTATTCAATTGCCAGAGTTGTCTATAAAACACTGCAACTGAGGTATCTTATTATCTGTTTCAAATCAGCAGCAGGGTTGAGTATTTTAAAATGTGAAGAAATGCAATGCTCTTGACGCTTCTGACTGACAGGGTAAATTTGGCAAACTACTTAGCTTGTCTGATCCTTTGTTTTATTTCACCTCTAAAAGAGAAGCTAAGTTCTCTTGAGGGCTGTTGTGAGAACCACATGAGATGCCTGCATGCTCTAAGATACAGTATCAACAAAATATGTTTCTGCAGCAATTACATAAACTGCAACTTGCAGGTTAGACCAGTTAGAGATTAGATTGTATCTAGGGAGAGCCATGTATAAAAAAATAATATGAAACTCTGTGTCAAGAACTAGTTCTGTTTCACGACACAGATTGGAGCTCTTCATTCAACTGTTTCACTATCTACAAGATAACTTGTAATCTACTAAGACACACATGGGAGCTGGAGGAATTCATTTTAAAATACAAATTCCGCCGGGCAGTGGTGGCGCACGCCTTTAATCCCAGCACTCAGGAGGCAGAGGCAGGTGGATTTCTGAGTTCTAGGCCAGCCTGGTCTACAGAGGGAGTTCCAGGACAGCCAGGGCTACACAGAGAAACCCTGTCTCGAAAAACCAAAAAAAACAAAAAAACAAAAACAAACAAACAAACAAACAAACCCAAATTCCTAGACTGAGGGAGAAAGTTGCAAGTGAGAAGCCTACTTGGGTTTGTTTGGTTTCAGCAAACAGCTCTGATTCGGAGCATGTGCTAAAATCAATGACTCGGGAATCTGTGAGTGTGTTTCGAAGTAAGAAATGAAACTGAATGTGAACCATAGGATCGCCCAAGGAGCATTCTTGGAAGGAGACAAAACTGTGTCCATTTGGTGTTGTAAGTAGGGATGCTGAGAAGAGCAGTCAGGAGTAGAAGAGCAACATGCAAACGGATGCTCTGTGGGCTGAGGGTTTGAGGTGAGGAGGTTCTGGACGAGATGGAAGGGTGTGCTTTAGGGATATTTCAGAAAGGAAACCAGAAGGACAGGTGAGCAGTCACCAGGAGGGAATGAAGGAGACAAACACTGTCTATGTGACACACAGAAGTGGTGGCTCTGGCTGTGGACACCACCAGCCACACATAGCTAAATCCTCAAAAGTGCCATTTTAGCAGGGTACTGTGACAAAGCTAAAGGTCCTTTGTGCAACACGTGGCCCTACCTTTGTTGTGCCTTTCTGTCAATGCATATGTAAAAAGGAAGACCAAACCTCACACTCCTCATGGAGTCCCTGAAAGAACTCTTGTGAAAGGCACAAATTAGAAAGTGTTTTTACTGACTGATATTTGATCTCACCCCAAATGGGAGGTCATCAATTTGGCTCAAAAAGGAAAAAAAAAAAGCAGTTATTTAATCTTGGCTCAGCAGTATTCTCTTTGTTCATACCTCTTTATTTTTGCCCAGAGTCAGAGTGGTGAAAAACTAATGTTGGTTATTAAGAACATAGTTTCTACAGATTTAAAATGCTAAACCAAAACGTAAAAAAAAAAAAGATAAGAACATGGCATCTAGATAGATTGCTAAATAGATTAACTTCAGCAGAGCGACAGAGCCTACTGTGTATGTCTCTAGGAATAGCCTCAGTGTCAGCTAAGACACCAAAAGACATCTATTTACCTCCTAGACTCTCATTTACCACAAACTCTGGGAAGTGGGTGTAATGTTCACTCACTACCTGTCAGTCTCAAGGAAAAGTGTGTTTCATGGTTACAGAAACAGCTCAGTGGAGGAAAGGCAGCTAACAAAATAAAGTGAATATTCACAAATTGGTAGGCAAATATAATTTTTTCTCATCTTCATCTGGGTATGTAATCGTCTGCAAGAAGGATTCAGGCAAACTATTATTGAAGAATTGAGAAGTAAGAGCTGGGTACGGCTTAGAACTTCTTGCTTTGGATGATGTAACACAGTACAGGAAATGAAATTCTCTGAGAAATTTAATTCTTAAGGAGATAAATAATTAACTGATAAATCCCTTATCTGGCCTACCACATCCCATAGGCCATGACTCAGAATATGCAATTTGGTAGGAATATAAAGTCAAATCCATCAATGACTGATACTGTAGTCTATGAAATTGTTTAAGGCTGGTTCTGAATCCTAGTGGTGATCAGAGGAAAGGCAAGAACAGCTGGTAAGCCACTTAGGAAAGATTTACCAAAGTTATGCCTATAGTGGTTTCAAATTCAGTGGAGTTAGAGAAAACCATCCCTGTCAGAAAGAACAGCATGTCAGAAGATCAAGAAAGAAAATATTAGATAGCAACGGGATTGTCACATTGTGAGGGGCAAAGAATACAAGAAAACAGAGAGACAGGGAAGAGCTGGAGAGATCAAAATATGAATGATTGAAACAAGAAATGACAGGAACACAATACAGACATCACATGTCTAAGACAGACAGCTCAAGCCTAAGATCCCCAATCTTCTTAGACTCCGTGATTAGAAAGCACACCCCTCTCCGTGTCTCCCATACACAATTATGGGTTTTCACATCCAGATATAGATGATGTCTGGATTTGTTATGAGTTTGAACGTGGACACCCAGTGTACAGCATTATGGTTATTAAATCAATCATTTAGGAGCAGCCTATGGTTCTATCAGGGCAGAACAACAGTATTTTCATTTTTGAGGGGAAAACTGGGAGATGGACAATGCTAAACCAGTTATCAGGGAGCCAGAACGTAAATGTAAAACTGAATGAAGAGCAAATGCTTGTGCTCTAGGGATCTGTGTTCTGTAAGAGTTCCAAGCAGGTCGATTTAGCTGAATGACCGCAACAAATAGGTCTTTCTACTAGAAGTGAAGAAGAATGTTTTCTCCCTTTCAGTCAAGCATGGGTTTCTGACAATCTTCACAGTGAGAATCAGTCTGACATATCCCTGAAATACTCATGCCAGAGCCCAAGTGACTTGAGAGATAAGATAATCCCTTCACCAAACACCATCATCAAAACTACAGTACTTTTACTTTCTCACAAGCAAAATCCCACCATTGGGAAGAATAAGCATTAAATGAAAATAAGAGACCATAAGAATTTTCTCATCACAACTTCACTAAAGTTTAACTTTTCTTTCTCATGTATGAGGGGGAAATATGAGTGTGTATGCCTTCAAGTGGCTCTAAGAAAGAAGCACCGTTTTCAAATTAGAGAGTCCGTGTCGAGCTCATCAAAGGTTAACATTTTCTGAAGATCTTTAAAGGACACTCTAAATGAATTTCTACCTAAAAGAATATAGGTTAGGGGGTGTCGTGCTGTCTTAGTCGGGATTTTTATTCCTTCACAAACATCATGACCAAGAAGCAAGTTGGGGAGGAAAGGGTTTATTGAGCTTACACTTCCATGTTGCTGTTCATCACCAAAGGAAGTCAGGACTGGAACTCAAGCAGGTCAAGGAGCAGGAGCTGATGCTGAGGCCGTGGAGAGATGTTTCTTACTGGCTTGCTTCTCCTGGCTTGCTCAGCTGGTTTTCTTATAGAGCCCAAGACCACCAGCCCACAAATGGTACCACCCACAAGGGGCCCTCCCCCCTTGATCACTAATTGAGAAAATGCCTTACCCCTGGATCTCATGGAGGCATTTTCTCAACTGAAAACCCCTTTCTCTGTGATAACTCCAGCTTGTGTCAAGTTGATACACAAAACCAGCCAGTACACACTAATCTATCATGTGGATGATACCAATTAAATATGAAGTGTATGTTACTCAGAGAAGCTCACTACTAAAGGAGCAGTAGACAGAAGAATAAACCTGTAATTCCCACCTTGAACCCTGAAGAAGAATGACCCAAAGCCCACATTCTTTGCTGGAGTGGAAGAATTCTTGCAGGGTCTACAAAAACAGGGTCTGACAAATAAGATGCCCCTGGGGTCTGAGGGCAGTAGTTTCATGGATAACATTTAAATTGTTGCCATGTGCATTCCCTTGCTTGGGATCCGTCATCATGATTGGTGTATTATAATTTCCCCTGACTAAATTGCTCTCTCCCTTTTGGATTTTCCCCAAGGAACACAATTTACCAGCGAAGAGCTTGTCCTGCTGGCTTTTATTTTTTTCAATATTCATTATAACATGCAGAGCAAAATACAATGCACATTCAGAGAGTCTTGGTTTTGACTCTTAGCAGGCATCTGATCCAATGAAAAGCTCATTTATCATATATTTTCCTGCACGTCAATTCATTTTTACATTAATTTCCAAGTTTCAGTTTGGGGAAAACAAAGTTCTCAGTACCAGTGAAAAAAGCATTCAGAGTACAATGCAAGATAAAACTGTTATGTTTCAGATATTGGATGATCTCGTTTTGAGAAGTGAAAACAACCCTTTAAATCCAGGTACATTTCAGACCGATTTGAATCCAGGTACTTTTCAGACCGATTTGAATCCAGGTACATTTCAGACCGATTTGACATACAGCATGTGAAAAGAGGGTGGTAGCCTTTAAATCCCTGCTCTAGTGTCTATCTGTCTTCTCACCTCCATGAAAGCATTAGAGAACTGGTGATGTGGTTTATAACAGCTAACACTTTAAAGATACTTTATTTTTGTACCAGTAGGTTTTGTGGGGTTCATTACAGTTTCCTCTACTGGATTATCCATGGCTTGAACACAGTGAGTTGTCCTGCTTTAGAATCTTTGTAAATGAAAGACCCTTGATGAAGGAACAATTTGAAAGCAGGAAGATGCCCAGCTCTTTTAGGAGCATCTATATATGCTTTGATTCAGAGTCAGTCTTCTGGGTTGCAATGGTCAGACCAATTGCAAATACACAGCATGAAAAAAATTAACCCTTCAAACTATAGGCACAGTAGATGAAAGCGAATCCCAGGTCAATGGCAGAGATCAGATCTTTAATAAGATCATAGAAGAAAACTTCCCCAAACTAAAGAAAGACAAACATATACAGATGTAAGTCGCATACATAACACCAAATCAACAAAACCAGAAAGAAAACCCAGACAGCATATCATAAAACATTAAGTATACATAACAAAGAAAGTATATTGAAAGGTGTAAGAGGAAAAACATAAGTCACATTATAAAGGAAAATCTGTGAGAATAGCAACTGATTTCTCAAGAGAAGCCTTGAAAATCAGAATAGCCCTCAGTGAGGTATTCTAAGTCCCAAAAGACTATGACAGCCAGCCTGGATTAATAAATCCAGCAAAACTATTCACTTTAGTTGAAAGAGAAAGAACAACTTCATACAATATAAACATCCTTAAAAACCTTAAATCCAACAAACCTAAAGAAAATACAGAAAGCAAAATTTGGAGCCAAAGAAACTGTGGGCAGAAATACAAAGCCACTAAGAACATAGACAACATAAGGAAAACTTAACAAAGCTGTAACTGCACAATTGATGCACATCTTTAAATGATAACTGTAAATATCAGTGGCTTTACTTCTCCAATCAGAAGACACAGGTTGGCTGAATGGATCAATAAACAAAATCCATTATCTATTATCTACAAGAAACACATCTAAATGTTAAAGATCGACTTCACCTTAAAGTGAAAGGATAATTAAAAATACTTCAATATTCATCTAGTGTAAAGAGGTCAAGTTGGTGCCTATCTAGAGCCTTTGCCTCCTACCATCTGGTGTCCACAGTATTGGAAGGTACGCTGAAGACTACCAGAAAGGTAAACAATAGCTCAGCTACAAACTGAGATATAAACATGACAGGCTACATGGGAGGCTGGTGCAATAGAGGTACAGACATTGTCAGCGTAACCAACCATGCTCTGCATGGATTCATGTCCCATTTCAGAAGATGGATCCTATGCCTGGCATTGCTCAAGTAATACAGAACCTGAGATTAGACAGACCATGGGTCTAGGGGGAAAACCAAATGCAACTGTTCTGCTAAAGAAACGTAGCAATAAAATGACTCTCAGTGACCTATTGTATCCACAGATCAGTGTCTCACTCAGTCATCAGAGGATGCTTCTCTTGCAGAAGAAGAGAATTCACGAAGAGACTCGGAACTAAAGAATGTGTAGAGAGTGAGGACTTTGAAACAGTCAGTCCTAAATGAGATGTCTTCACCAAACCCCAACCTTCAGGGGGTGGCAGAGGCAGGAAAAAGTCAGAGGTGATAGAGGACACCAGGAAGTACTGTCTACCAGACACAACAGGACTGATACACATACGAACTCATACAGACTACAGTAGGATGCATAGGGTCTGCATAGGTCCAAGCCAGATGGGGTTCCAGTACTGAGAAGGGGAAATGATCTGAACAAAAAATAAACAAAGACACATCAGAATGAAAGGCAACATATATCAAAGGGACTTAACAGAGATCTTCATATTCCACAGAAATAGCAAAAATCACACACTCAACTCAACAGCCCATTGCAGCTCTTCTAAAATATACCACACCCTCAGACACAAAATAAATCTTTACAAATTCAAAAAGATTGAAATAGCTCCTTGTATGCTATCTGACTACAACACAATCAAACTTAAAATCAACAGCAAGCGATTTTCTAGTAAATTCACAAATTAATGAAGATTAAACAAGTCATCACTGAATGATGAATGAGTCAAAATAAAAGATATCAAGAAAAAAAAAAACAAAAAACTTATTAGAATTTAATGAAAATGAAGCCACAAGACAACAAAAACTCTGGGACACATTAAACACAGTCCTATTAAAGAAATTTTTAGCTCTGACATCTTTAGCATCTTTGGGGTCTCCAAGTCAACTTCAGCTTCACAGCTTCTTGTTCCAATGTCTGGGATCCACACATGATCTTCTGAGCTCCTGCAAAGGGCTGGCATCATTTCTCCAGCACTGTCCTCTGTAGCACTCAAAGCTCAGGTTGATCCACTGCCACTGCTGTTCTTGGTGAACATCCCCATGGTACTGGTATCTCCAATACACTGGGGTCTTCTGCTGAAACGAGGCTTCACCAATAGACTCTCATGGCTCTCTTCATGGTGCCAAGCCTCAACTCCTTTGCATGACCCCTTCAGTCCTGGGCCATCAACTGCAATGCACCTTCACCAATGGCCTTGGCTAGCCTTTCACAGTGCCGAGCCTCAGCTACTCTTCATGACCCCTTCATGCATTCAAGACCAGTACCACCTGGGTGACTTTTACACATTACCAAGGACAGCTGCAGCGTGAGGTGCAACTATGGCTATCTCTGGAACACACAGCTTCTTTGTGCTCTCAGAAAACACTTCTCAGAAGATTCCACCTCTGTGATGCTGGTCTCTTCTTAATCACCACTGATTTCTTAGCTCCAGCTAACCAGTATCAATTGTCCCAGTAGTCTCTTCTATTTTCCACTCTAAGGCCAGAGCCACATAGCCAAAGCTGCTGTTCTTAGAGAGATGACTAGTTGCCTCCAGGTGACTTAGAACTCTTTTCTGGGTGATAAGTCTTGTGCCAAATTTCAGCTGAACAGTAACATGATGCTAGTAGGCTAGCAGAACACCACCAACCTTTGGATTCCCACAGTGTGTCCAAGACTTTTGCTCATGTCCTCACTGATCAAGGCCACTCTAATAACACTCTCAATCAGAGGTTATTTGGGTTGCAACTTGTTTGGTGGTCAAATAATCCTTTCTCCACTGAAACCTCTTGGGCCAGGTCTATATAATTCAAGTCACTCTCAGTAACAAAGTCTTCCATATTCCTACTAGGATAGCCCATTAAGCTCCATTTAAAGCATTCCACTGCTTTCCAAATCCAAAGTACCGAAATCCACATTCCTCCAAACAAAAGCATGGTCAGGCATATCACAGCAATACCCCAGTCTCTAGTACCAACTTCTGTCTTAGGGTTTTACTGCTGTGAGCAGACACCATGACCAAGTCAGGTCTTATAAAGAACAACATTTAATTGGGGCTGGTTTACAGGTTCAGAAATTCAGTTCATTATCATCAAGATAGAAACATGGCAACATCCAGGCAGGCATGGTACAGGAGGAGCTGAGAGTTCTACATCTTCATCTGAAGGCTGCTAGTGGAAGACTGGCTTCCAGGCAGCTAGGACTAGGGTATTAAAGCCCACAACCACAGTGACACACCTACTCCAATAAGGCCACGCCTACTCAAACAGGGCCACGCCTTCTAACAGTGCCATTCCCTGGTTGGAGCATATACAAACCTTCATAGTTTCTGTGAAGTTGATACCATTATCATTGTTTTCTTCAAGGGAGTAACTCCATGAGATGTGTACTTTGGACGTTAAGTACCATATGAAGTATTTGTTCTTATATCCGCATTTGTAAATGAAGAAACTCAGGTTGGAATAGGCAATAAAGACAAGAACATAGAGCTAGGCACGATAGTGGTGTGGATCACTTTTTGTGAACTTGATATATGCTAGGTTTGTTTGGGAAGGGGGAATCTCATTGAAAGAATGTCCCCATCAAATTGTCTGATAGGCAAGTCTGGGCACATTTTCTTAATTAATGATTGATGTGTGGGGGTCACTATGAACAGTGTCCTTGGAGGCATAAGGAAGATAGCTGGATATGAACCTGAAAAGCAAACCATTAAGTAGCTTCCATGAGCTCCCACCTCTTCCCAACTTGTGTCCCAGCCAGAATTTCTCTCAATGATTGACAACAAAACACTCTCTTCTCCAAGGTGGTTTGGATCAGTGTTTCATTAGAGCAATAGAAACCAAAATAGAACATGAATGTGTGCTTGAAATCCAGCAACTGGTGAGGCTGACTGGAGGACTGCCAATTCCAAACCAGCCAGGGCTATATATCATGAGCTTGCATCAAACAAACAACAAACAAACAAAATCACCATAAAACATACTGTTGTCCAAAACCAGCTGCATTTGTTTCTTTAATATTTTGAGGATGTATAAGAGAAAGAACCACTGTATTACCCAGGATAGAGAAATACCATAGTATATACTGAGATGTTATATTATTTTACTATATTATATTGAAATATTAAGATTAAATCATGGCTAAATCATTACTATACTATACAACAACGACCTTGCCAGAAGTAAATGGAAGCCATATATGCAAAAGCCTACCTACTCTAATAATCCCACTGTGCTTCTGTGTCTCCCTGAAACTCTCTCTGTTGATGAAGATGGTTTTTAATGAAGCAAGGTTGAGGGTTATTGATCTATAAAAGTCTTTATGATTCAGCTGTTGTGGAATTCTCTACAATACCCCAGCCTCAGGGGGATGTTTTTTCCAATGATGCCAAGTTGATTCTTGGAAATTTATATGCTGCTATCTGTTTGACAGTAAATTGGTGTAAATCCCTCATGTGATACACAGCCTGGGCTTTTGTAATAACAAGCTATATACCTTAATGACCAATTTGTCTTCTTGCTGTATTTTTTTTTTTTTTCTGAAAAGTGGCCTTACTCTCCACAAAGGTCATTCTAAAGAGACGGTATTTTGGTCTCCATGGCCACTACACCCATTCTCTGGACTTCAGATTCCATTCATCCTACAACACCTACTGCCTCATGCTCTTTACCTGAAAAGATTGGCTTTTGATGTGTTTCTTTCTAGAAAAAAAAACAAACAAACATATTTTAAAAGGTGTCATTCAAGGCCAAGCTCCAAAGCTTGTTTGAAACCTGACCCCTCTGTTGGGTTTGTTCCTGGCTTTGTGACTCTGAGCAAGTGGCAATGTCCTTGTTTCTCAGACAAGTCCTGCGCTAGTCACTATTGTACTCCTGAAGGAACTCAGTGATCATAGCAACTCTTATAAAGGAAGACATCTCATTGGGGCTGACTTATAGTTCAGGGGTATGGTCCACTATTGTCATGGCAGGAAGCATGGTGGTGCACAAGCAGACTTGGTGCTGGTTTTATATCCATAGACTGAGAGTTCTAAATCCATAGACACTGACAGCAAGAAGAGAGTGGCACTGGGCCAGGCATGGGTTTTTGAAAACTCAAAGTCCATTCACAGTGACTTACTTCCCCAAACAAAGCCTTCCCTCCTAATCCTTCTCAAGTACTGATACTCCCAGATGACTAAGAAGGGGGCCATGGGGCCATTCTTATTCAAACCTCCAGATATCCCATAGGATTGTTGTGGAAGTAAGCTGAGTTAGGGATGCTGAAAGAACCTCCTCCTCCTCCTCCTCCTCCTCCTCCTCCTCCTCCTCCTCCTCCTCCTCCGGTTCCTCCTCCTACACCTCTTCTTCCTCCTCTTCCTCTTCCTCCTCTTCTCCTTCTCCTTCTCTCTTCTTCTCCCTCTTCCTCTTCTCTTACTCTACCTCTTCCTCCTCCTTTACCTTCTTCTTTGTTTCTTGGATTTCATTTTGAAAGAGGGTCTTATTGTAGCACAGGCTAGTCTGAAACTCACTATGTACCTGAGGCTAGCCTTGAACTGCAGAGCTTCTGCCTCCACCTCCCAAATGCTGGCATTATAGGCATGCACCATTACACCAAACAAGGAAGTTCTGGAGTTAATAACTACACAATAAATATGAGTGGTCAGAATTATTCACCTATACACAGATTATGAAATTATGAGTGATATTTGAATACTCTGTGGCAAGACACAGTGGCATGAGCTTTCAAAATCAATTGCAAATTGCACAGCAGCATTCAAGTATAGATCTCTTTCCCTGTCTTGTTAATTAATACACTGAAATCCAGAGAGCTTATTATGTAAATTGCCTGAATACACACAGTCAGCAAGAATCTGAGCTTGGAGTGGACTTGAGAAGCATGGGGTGTAGAGACTTTGTAGCAGACATTGAAGGGTCCATTCATGGACACATGAGGCATTTACATTGTTCTACAAATGTCTTGGATTTTTAAAAGACATGCCATAGTAGTTAATGAATAACAGAGTTGGGACTGGAGAGATGGTTCAACGATTTAGGTCACTTGTTACAACCATCCGTACCTCATTTCAGGAGATCCAATGACCTCTTCTGACCTCCTCAAGTTCTAGGGGCACATATGGGGCACATACATACAGGCAGGCAAATATGCATATGCATTAATTAAATCGATATAAAAGCCTTTTCAAAGATAGAATAACATACTTTTTTCTAAATGGCAGACATGGCATCTCTTACTCTAATTGCGGGTTATTTTAATGAACTTGTGTGGTTTTGCTTACAGTACAAGCAAAACTAAGACAGTAGATGGACCATAAAACTGTCTTTGGTCCAGGGAAAGTCATAGATCAGTTATCAGGTTAAGATAAAGCGTTCCCCACTTGTGGAGCTCAGAATATGCTGCTCCTTCAACCCACAGATGCGACCTTTCCCATGCTTTTTCATGGGGTTGTTTTTCATAGTTAAGTTTTTCCTTTCAGGAGAACTTCACCTGAATGGCTTGTACAACTTCTACAATCACCTTTCTGGTCCTGGGCATGCACTGCCTGGAAAGTTCCTTCAATAACTTTCACTTCTCTCACTCTAGCAATGTGTTTTCTTGTTTGCTGAAATAATAACAGTGCTTTGTGTGGGATATCAAGAGAATATGAAGTGGGGATAGATGGAGAGAGAGAGAGAGAGAGAGAGAGAGAGATGACAGATAGATGACAGATAGACAGGCAGATAGATAATAGATATAGATGAAAGATAGATACATAATATATATATCATGATAGATAAATACATAATACATACATACATAGATGATATAAATGATACACATATACATACATATATAGATGATAGATGGACAGATGATAGATAGATCCATGGATGACAGATAAATAGACAGACAGATATAGATGAAAGATATATAGATGATAGATGATAGATACATACATACCCCTATGGTATAGATGATACAAACATATATACGTAGATGGTGGATGGATAGGTGATAGATATATACTTAGATGATACAGATGGATAGATATACAGATGGATAGTAGAGTGTGTAAGCACTGCCTCACACATACTCAGCTCCACATCATCAATAGTAACTGTTCTTTTTTCACTGTTGTTGAAGCTTCAAAAATTTAAGTCAAACTAAATGGCTCTCTCCACTTAACTGAGAATCTGAAAGATTGCTTTAAAAAGTGGTATAAATCAGCTTGCAATCTCACCAGCAATGGAGGAGTGTTCCTCTTTCTCCACATCCTCGCCAACATCTTCTGTCAACTGAGTTTTTGATCTCAGCCATTCTGACTGGTGTGAGGTGAAATCTCAGGGATGTTTTGACTTGCATTTTCCTGATGGCTAAGGATGTTGAACATTTCTTTAGGTGCTTCTCAGCCCTACGAGTTTCCTCAGTTGAGAAATCTCTGTTTAGCTCTGTTCCCCATTTTTTGACAGGGTTATTTGGATCTCTGGAGTCTAGCTTCTTGAGTTCTTTGTATATATTGGATATTAGCCCTCTATCGGACATAGGATTGGCAAAGATTTTTTTTCCCAATCTATTGGTTGCCATTTTGTCCTATTGACTGTGTCCTTTGCCTTACACAACCTCTCTGGAAATCAGTTTGGCGGACCCTCAGAAAAATGAACTTACTACTACCTGAGGACCCAGATATACCACTCCCGGGCATATACGCAGAAGATGCTCCAACATTTAATAAAGACACATGTTCCACTGTGTTCATAGTAGCCATATTTATAATAGCCAAAAACTGGAAACAACCCAGATGTCCCTCATCAGGGGAATGGATACAGAAAAGGTGGTACATTTACACAATGGAATACTACTCAGCTATTAAAAACAATGACTTCATGAAATTCACAGGCAAATGGATGGAACTTGAAAATATCATCCTGAGTGAGGTAACTCAGTCACAAAAGAATGAACATGGTATGCACTCACTGTTAAGTGCTTATTAGCCCCAAGTTCAGAATACCCAAAAGTCACTTCACAGCAACCATTGGGCTGAGCATGAGGGCCCAGATGGAGGAGTTGGAGAAGGGACTGAAGGAGCTGAGGGAGTTGGCAGCCCCATGGAGGGAACAACAGGTCACTGGCCTGACCTCCCTATGCTCCCAGAGACTGGATCACCAACCAAAGAATACACATGAGGGACCTGTAGTGCTGGCCACATATGTGGCAGAGGAGGGTCTTGTTAGCCAGCCGGGGGAGGAGAGGCCCTTGGGCATGAGGGTGTTAGATGCCCCAGTATAGGAGAATGCCAAGGAGGGAAGACAAGAATGGATGGGTGGGAGGGTTGGTGAGGGAATATCCCCATAGAGGCAGAGGAGGGGGAGGGGATAGGGAGGTTCCAAAGGGGAGATCTGGAAAGGGGGAAACATTTGAAATGTAAATAAAGTAGCAAAAACATTATATATATTTTTAAAAAAAAAAGTGGTATAAAGCATCAATACCTGGCACTGAGCACTTGCTTAGCATTCATAAGTCTTTGAATCTACGCCCCAGTACCTTAAAAACCTAAGGAAAAAGTTAACAATGTTAGCAGAATCATGAAAGAAAGAATAACAACAAAAAACAAACAAACAAACAAACAAAAAACCAAAAGCAGGATGAACTAGTAGGTTAAGTCACTGGTGAAATTGGAGGTCACAATAAGACAAGTACTTCGTATCTCACCTCTCAAATAAGAGAAGAATTGCCTAGAGAAATTGTCAATCTGGATCCAAACATAAGTAATGAGGCTAATGGGTTAGTGATGCCAACATAACTTTTTAAGCCATGAACAAATGATTTAACAACCAGAAAGAAGCCCAGAGCCCAAACCCATAAGCACTGTAGGCTTCACTATCTGAACAGAGAACATGCTGCTTACACCGGTACCCATTGACTCTGTCCAGTTCCCTGACATTTTCTCTCATCCCCTAAACTGGATGGTACAGAGTTGCCTGGGGCCAGGAGGACAGGTCCAAGCCAAGCCTTAAGCAAGTTTACAGAAAACATGTTTATGACCCGAAGCTAAATTCAGAATGGAGCTGGTTTTTTTTTTCTTTTCAGAGAAGATTGAGAAAGATGAGACCCTACAAAAGAGATCAAAGAAGCCATTGCGGCAAACGAAGCAGAGAGTAGACGAGATGGACTAAAAGTACAGATAGATAGAAGAAACCATAAGGCATTGTCTTAGTATTTAAAGAGCTAAAAAGACCCCTCCAATCCACTTAGAGCATAAATGGTTTATTTAGTTTCATGGTTCTGGGCTCGGAACTTGAGTTGTGGCAGCAGGAGTTGGAAACGGCTGCTCCTCTCATCAGGCCAAGAGCCGGAGAGTCTCGAAAGTTCCCTCGTGCTCAGCTTTCTGCGTTTTATATAGTCCACGGTCCACCCTAAGAGGACAGAACTGTTCGCAGTCTAGTTGAGTTTCCCCTCATCAATGAACGTAATGAAGATAATCCCCCCTAGACACATATGGAAGCCCATCTCCCAGGGGATTCTACATAGTGACCACCAACCATCACTCGCACATGTGCCTGTAATGGGGTCCATAAAGTGCTTGTGGAAGGCCACATGAATGCAGGCCTGTAATTCCTTCTGGCAGCATGTGACAACACAGAACTGTCTTAAAACAACCTAAAACTCCATTGATACAATCAAAACAACAGAGGGCAGTGTTCTAAATTTGCAGGAAACAGAGCAGCACAAAAGTCGATGGATGGCCTTGAGGCCCAGGGACACATGGGAATCCAGGTTAGACCTAGCTCATCTAGAGGGGTGCTAGCTAATAAAACAATGCAGCACTTGTATGTTACTTAAATATTTCTAATAATTGTAATTTTTAAGGTAATACCAATGAGCTAAACTTTAGAAGTATATCTATACTCACTAGATCCAAAATAGTTCAAAAAAATAACTGACAGAAACAAATTAATATACATTTCCCAAAGTTTGTCCCACACCGCCGTTACTACCTATTACATATCTTATACTCAAAGGATTCGGATGTTAAATTTTCCCTATTCATTCATGACCTCTATTTAGATTTGCAAACTTTATAGCTGGAAAAAAATCGGTCTAGTTGTTCCAGACATATGTAAATTTTCCAATCATTTCACAGAATATTTGCTTTTAAATTGGAGTAGGGATTAATTAGAATTAAACACAATTGTTTCTGCTCCTCGGTCGCACAGGTCGCGTTCTGAGGGCTGCAGAGCCCTGTGTGGCTAATGGCTCCCATATGGAACGGCTCAGAAACTAAAACCAGAAATCTGAGGGAGGGGCCCTAGTGGGAAGAAATTGCTTGCAAGACTGAATATCCTTAAGTTTAGGATGGTGTTCTCAAGCCGCGGAATTCTATCATTTATTTCATAATATGTGGGTTATTGCCACCATGCTTATCATCAATGCTAACTTATAAATCTACCACAATCGAGGGCCAAAATTATCTTTGATAAATATTCTTGACAATGCTTTCCAGACTGTGTTGAACAGTGCTCTGTAACTGATCAATGGATTGATTAAGCTAATTACACTGGTAACCTTTAAAACACATTGAGTATTGAGAAGCCACCAATGATTCAGATACCAGTGACACAGAGTCTTGTGCTCAGTATCGTAATCGTTCCACAAAGTGATGGAAAAGGAGTGTGTAGGCAGAGAAAATAAGACACACATACTCAGGACGAGTGAAGCCAGCGGCGAGTGGAGGAAAGGGAGTCAGGAATGGGTGCTGTTGGTCAAAATGGAGGATACAAGACCAGATGTGTCTCAGGGCGGAACCAACAGTGCTGAGAATCAGTCTCCAGCGTGGTGACTTCAGAGGAGGGAGAGGCCTTTGTATCTCTCTATAAAAAATAAATAAAGGTGAGAGACTTAAAGCAGTACTCAAAATTGATCCTGACTGCTCTGAAGAGGCAAAAGCAGACATGGCTCCTCATTCACACTTCTGAAAGTGGGTGGAAGGGGAAAGTCAGAAGATGTTTCAGGATTGTTATTTCGAGGCCAACCTGCGCCACATCACCCAAAAATTAAAAATTAAAAAACAACGTAGAAAGAGGGGAATAGGGAGTTAGTCCCACAAACACTGATCGCTGATCGTGGGATCATGGAATGTGAGACTATACGCTTGAACTTCTTACAGGGTTTCCTCACTTGACTAAACTCCAGCCCAGAGAGTATCACAGAGCTGGATGACTCTGGCTGCAAACATGGTGGAGTAACTTACATAGCTACAAGTATGGCTTAGTGTCTGAAGTAACTCCAGCCGAGAAGGGAGTGGTGCAGTCTGAGACCTGGGCCCCTCCAACATGAATTCTGTTTGACAGTCTGCAAATCATTTAACAGTGAGACAGGCTGGGTTTGTAAAGCCAATGATCCCCATAGCAGCCACTTTCAGAAATCTAAACATGTGTGGCAGACTGTGTGTGGATGGAATAACCATTCTGAGCCATTCTGCCCAGCAGAGTTGAGAAATGACAAGAAAGAATCTCTTATTTGGGTTTCATTATTATAAAAATTTAAACTTTATTTTTTTTTTATTTAAAAAATGTTTTTGATGTAAAGTGATGATAATCTCTTTTTTTGTTCGTTGGTTGATTTAAAAGCTTTTATTTATTTATTTTTAATAATAAAATTTAATTGTTAGAGAATTTTAGAGAAATGTTCCATATAACAGTACAAATCAGTACAGTACTTCTAATGAACAGTTTACCAACAACTACCAAAATATGATTCACCATTGTATATAATACTGATAGATATCCCACAGTACATACATATTTTTGTCAACATAGATTCCTAGAAATAAGCTTACTAGATAAAATTGTAAACATTAAATCTACTATTGGATCTACTTTGCTTTGCTAAGAGTAGTTACTGCTTCACACTGCATAGCTAGCCTGGTGTCACTGAACTCTATTGTTAGGGAGATAGCGAGCTGCCACCAGGTGACTTAGAACTGTCCTTTCTAGGCACTAAATCGTGGGCCAAATTTCAGCTGAACAGTAACACATGCAGGTAGGCTAACAGAACACCACCAACCTTTGGATTCCCACAGTGTGTCCAGGACTTTTGCTCATGTCCTCACTGATCAAGGCCCCTCTAATAGCATTCTCCATCAGAGGTTCTTCGGGTTGTAACTCGTTTGGTGGTCAAAACAAACCTTCAGCAACTACAGAGGTTGACGGAGACCAGCATAAAACACGAATATTTACATTGTGATCCATAACAGTAGCAAAATTATAGTTATGAAGTAGCAACAAAAATAATGTTATGGTTTGAGGTCACCACAACACGAGGAACCCTATCAAAGTATCACAGCTTTAAGAAGGTTGAGAACCACTGCCCTACGTCCTGATGAATCTGAACATGCCATTTCTGTATATCAATCTTCCTCACATACAGATAAGCCAAGCCTTCCTAAAAATGTCAGCTATTCCCCTCCCTCCCCCCCCCTTTTTTTTTAACTTGATAATGTCTGTACAAGATCAGAATGCATAGAGATTTTAAATCTTCATTTGCAAGGGGTCCAAGGTAGCAGCAGTTTGGCAATTTCAAAGAAAAATGGAGGCCACTGGGTTTCTTTGCGTTCTCCGATAATATGTTCCGGTGAAACATTTTCTTCACTTGCAACTGGAAATAAGTGAACTCACATGGTAATGTGTACCTTTCAACATAATTTTCCTGCATAATACCTATGAAATGACCATATGACAGAGTGACATGGGGCAAAGATGGTCAAAGCCAGTGTGATGGAAGATCTCAAGGACATCACAGTCAACCACAATAAACATATTAAATACGAATTTGTCTTCTAGTTAGTTATAATCAGCACAAGCAAATGAGGACACAAAATTGAAAGAGATCCTTGTGTCCTAGAGAATCAGGGAAAGTCTTTTCAAAGGAAGTGAAAACCGAGCTGTAAGGACTTTGATTCATAGGTAACCAAGGGAAGAGCAAAGGAGGAAGGAGGTAGGCGGAGCCAGGCAGTGAAAGGGCGGAAGGGAGACAGGGGAGCTTGACAGAGTGTCCTGGGAGATCTCTGCTGCCCAAATACAACTGGAGTAGGGAAATGGAGAGAACGACACTTAAAATCCTTCCCTGACCCCCTGAGGGAATATTCTCTTTGACGTATGAAGAAAGTAACTAAAATAGAGGAAGTAGAATGTTCTGAAAGAATCTGAAATGAATTTACATCTAACCCCAGTGGATCTAGTTTAAAAAGTAACCTTACTTCCTTCTTGGTCTCAAAATATCCAATTACTGGGGTTCCTGGAAAAGAATTTGCATGTCTTTCTTCTTTAGTATATAGACATTAAGATACTTTGTAACTCTGACAATGGTTGTTAACAAGTCAAATTTTCTTTTGGTTTAGATCTTATTAAAGATGCTCAAAGAGAATGCTGAGGTAACTTTTATGTCCTTTTTAATAAAAAAAAAAATAGCACACAGCAGATGTACAGTGTGTGTGTGTGTGTGTCCCAGTTAGATTCCTGTACACTCATTTCTTCCTCTCAAGTACATGGGGAGAAGTTTTATGAGGGTTCCCATTTTCCAGATGAGGATCCTAGGTCACAGAGAGGTGGAGTGGCTGCTCAGTGTCACAGGGCAAAATGTGGCAGAGTGAGTGTTCAGGGCTAGGCAACCTGTTCCAGTGTCCATGTGCTTACATGCTATGCCACACCATTTCTAACATGGAAATGGAAATAGCAACATGCCTAACTTCTAATGGCATGTGAGTCAAGTGCCTATTAGTCATGCCAGCCAAATGCCTATCAGCCATGCCAGTCAAATGCCTATCTCACATTGCTCTCAGAGTCTGATATCAGTTTGGTTGGTAAAGGTGGTAATGGCAATGAGGAAGGAAGCTGCTCTAAGTGACTCTGAAGAGACTCTGGAAATGACTCATCTCCATCTCAGAAGGCATTTCTTTATGTCACCATGTTGTCTAGTAGGTAAATAAAAACTTAAACCAGTTCAGCCATTAAAGGATTGCATCCCTTGGTTTGATGTGATGGCTCAGTTGGTAGAGGCTTGCTGCCACAGCTGATGATCTGAGATCAAGCCTGTGACACCCAAAGTGGAAGCAGAGAATAGCTCAGGCAAGTTGTTCTCTGACCTGCACACATATATACACACACACATACACACAGACACACATGCACACAGATACACATACATACATACACATGCATACATACACATATACACATACATACATATTCATACACATATACACACATACATATAAAACACACATGCATACACACATGTACATGTGCACATGCATACACACACACACATATATATATATACACAATTCACATACACAGACACACATACACATGCATGCATATATATGAACATAAATATACATGTATACATACCTACATACATATATACATGTACATATTCACAAACACATATACACATATACATCCATATACATCCATACATAGACACATGCACACAGGCACACATATGTATATGCACACATGCACACAGTCACACACATACACATGCGTACACATGCATATATATGCACATATACATACATGTACACATTCACAGATATTCATACACATACATACACACACATATATATGCATGTTCACACTCACACACATATACATACATGCATAGACTCATGCACAGGCATGCACACACACTCACATGGGTGCATACACATATACATGCATGCACACATTCACATATACAAACACACTTTCATACGCATACATACACACATATATACACTCATACAACACACTAATAAATAAATGTAACTTTTTAAATCACCTAAAGAAAATACTAGTGTCCCCAGGATGACACCAGCTGAGAAGCATCCCCCTGTTCAAGTAGGATGCTGACAACAGCCCATGCACTGATAAAAACCAGATGGCTAGAAGACTGTGACTTCTCTGCTCTGAAACAGAAAACCCCTCCATGCAGCTCCAGGCTTGGCAAGGCCCTTCCTGTGAGCCTGTATGTGTAGCGTGTTGTAGACACAGGATCACAGTGTAGTACTCATCCAAAGGACAAATGGAGCTTATGCAGAATAACTGAGTAACAACTTCTCTTCTGTCCTGTGCAAGCTGCTTTTTGCTTGCATGCGGTCTCCTGCCTGTCCAATGATGTGGGAAGAATCCAGTGTTGCACAGACATGCCCGAGAAATGGATTTTACTTCTGAAACACAGAAATCAAATTGAGCCACCCACCAGCCTTTTGTTAGAAGGCATGTGACCTCTGTTTTTGGTACAAAGAAGCAAAACAGCTTGACCACGAGTCCCCTGCAAGCATCCAACCAGTAAACGTGAAAAGGGAATTCATTAAAGCAAGGGGAACGCTGTCTATTCCGTCAGTGAAGACACCAATTATTTCCAAAGTCAGTAGTGCGCTCGGGTGCAAAAGAAGCGAAGGCGAAAATCAAAAGAGGCCGTTGTTAATTTTGCTTCCTCTGCTCCGAGATAGTTCAATCCTGCCACCAAGCCTAATGACCTGGGTTCCACCACTAGAACCCGCACCGTAGGAGGAAATGGACTCCTGAAAGTTACTCTAGTTTCTACTGCCTCCCTTAGTAAGTAAAGATCAAGATGCCTCATATAATAATTGCGGACACAACAATAAAATAATAAACATAATAATAAACACTGGAGATTGGCTATAGCCAACTAATTTTTAAAAACCTTTAAATATTAATGCTACATAAATTCTATCACTGGTTCATAGTTGTAACATAAAATATATTCTATTTACTCTGTAAGAATTACACTAGTACTGTAGGAAAATGGATGGTAAATCCCTTTTCTGGAGAGACAAAATTGCTTTTACTAAAACATAGGCTTCAAAGATGAAAAGTGAAGACAGAGTATGCAGTGTGTACAGCAGAGACGTGGCGATGGTGATGGTGAGTGTGAACAGTGGAGACAGATGGTGAGTGTGAGAGTGAACAGCAGAGATGCAGGGATAGTGAGTGTGAACAGTGGAAACACATGTATCGTGAGTGTGAACTCAGGGATGGTGAGTGTAAGTGTGAACAGAAGAGACAAGATGTAAGGATGGTAAGTGTGAGAGTGAACAGTAGAGATGCAGGGATGGTGAGTGTGAACAGTGGAAACACAGGGATCATGAGTGTGAACTCGGGGATGGTGAGTGTAAGTGTGAACAGAAGAGACAAGATGCAGGGATGGTGAGTGTGAGTGTGAACAGCAGAAACACGGGGATAATGAGTGTGAACTTGGGGATGATGAGTGTGTGTGTGTGTGTGTGTGTGTGTGTGAACAGAGGTGATGCAGGGGTGGTGACTGAGTAAAGATCGCTGGGGTGGGATGAGGCTACAGAGGTGGAAAATCAGCAAAGGACTTTAGTCCCCACATGGGCTTTATGCACTGGGAGGCCATCGACTCAGAGCCAGCAGCTGTGGCAGCCCATCATATTGACTTAATTAGCTTTGAAGATGTGTTCTGTGATCTCCATGTTGTAGAATTGTGGAAGTTTACTCAGACGAAGGGCAAAGGCAGTTACACATGCTGCTGGAAGCCAACACAATTGGAACTCAGTATTATAAAAACAAAACAAACAAAAACCAGAAAGAATGAAAGACCAGAGTATTCTTCCTGTGAAAGTCAACTGCGTCCTTTCTGTCCTTCCATGGTTCTAAAACAAAGGACCCCAAAGGCTGCATCAATTTATGAGTGGGATTGGCTTTCACTGCTGAGAGACTGGCTAAGACCAATTTGTCATGAGGATTATTTAACCAAATCTCTCTAGAAAGCTCAGGTATTACCATATTCATCATCAACACAAACTGTTGGTCATTGTTTCTTAAAGTATGAGCTTTGAACCATTAAAAATTATAAGCCATACAGCCAGAGAGAGCATTTGTCTTTCTGCCCAGTGTCCAACTTATTTTTGACCAGTGGTTAAGAGCACTTATCTTTGCAGTGGACCAAGGTTCAATTCTCAGCACCCACACAGCAGGTCATAATTGTCCACAGTGACTTGATTTTCAGAAGGATCTGCTTGCCCTCTTCTGACCTCTGTATGTACCAGGTACACGGTACACAGACATACATGTGTGCAAAACACTCCTGCACATAAACTAAATAAATATTTAAAATTTTAAAACCTATTTAAAACTTTACACTGTTTTATTTTCATTCAAGACTATGAAAGTTTAATTTTCTATCAAGCCAGATTCAAAAATATCCAAAAATTCAAAGAATTAGTTCTTAACAAAGAATGAATCTGTGAATTGTTTTTAAAGGAATTCTTGACTATCCTAATGTCTATAAAACTTAGTAAATGATACCTTTTATTCAATAACACTTAATTTTCTAATTTTAATTATAAACTTTTATATAAATGGAATTTCATGCTTTATTTCAGAATGTGTGGTGGCTCCTCTTTGTGGCCATTAAGTTAACACAGTATCTTAGTCCATATTTTACTGCTGTGAAGAGACATCATGACCATGGAAACTCTTAGAAAGGAAAACCTTTCACTGGGGCTGTCTTACAGTTCAGCATTTAGTCCATTATCATCATGGCATGAATCAGGGAGATACAAAGACAGACATGGTGCTGAAGAAGTAATTGAGAGTCCTACATCTCAGATCGGCAGGAAGCAGGAGAAGACAGTGGGTCAGCAGGCCTGGCTTGAGTTTCTGAAACCTCAGAGCCCACCCCCAATGGCACACTTCCTCCAAGGCAATACCGCCAATGTTACTCCAAATGAGTCTATGGAAGTCATTTTCATTCAGACCACCACACACAATTATGTCAAGATTCACCCATGTTCATGAATGTTCAACCATACCAGTAGTTTATGACAGTGTAGGACTGAATAGACGAGTGCTCACATATGAACATACATCTGCTCGTCTAATTATCTATGGATAGACATCCAGGTTGCTTCTAGTTGGCTTCCATTGCAGATATGTGTAAAATACAAAAATAATACAAAAGTTTCAAGTATATTTTTTTGACATATGCTTTCTTTCATGTGGAGAGATTCCTAGAGAGGAGTATATCATGCCATAATAGCTGCATATGTTAAGTTTTTAAGATGTGCCACGGGGCTAGTGTTTGGTGAGATCAGAGTTCGAATGCACACTTCCTGACAGGCCTCTACAGTCACCTTAGTCACATCTCTGTCAGGACTAATGGCATGCTAAGGTTTCTTCCATGCTCCCAATTGTCCTCCATAATGCCACCTTCCCATTCAAATGGCCCATTTTTTATTAGAAGTCCAGTGAAGAGAGATTTTGTTTAAAATGATACATCTAAGAATCCCATTGAATTTAAAATTGCAAAGCCTCTCTTTGAAAAGCTTACAGTGTTGCAATGCATTTGACATTGTTTGTCACTTGGTGCTCCCGGGAAAGATGTTTTTGTAAAACAAACAATCCCCCAACCAAAACAAACAAGCAAACGAACAAGGTATTTTTGGGTTTTGTTTTTCCAGAGTCTGTGGCTTGGAATTTTATTTTATTTTAATCTCCAATTGTTCAATTAACATTCATGTATTTGAAAAAAGTAGGCGCTGCAGGGTTGCGTGTCAAACTCAGACTGTTGCAGATATTGAAGGGATACTCTAACACTCCTGAGCTACAACCCTAGCCATCAATTATATATACAATTATTCATTATATATATATATATATATATATATATATATATATATATAATTTTACAACTGTATTACCTTTGCCCCTTTATTGGAAATTAATTGGCCAGTGAAGTTTCAGTCAACTTCTAAATTTCCCATTCTCATCCACTGACATATGTTTACCTTGACACCCACACCCACACTAGAAAAACCATTTTCTAGAAGTGATGTAGCTCAGCCCTCAGTACACATGTTTAATCCCAAACAACGAATGTAGTGTTAGTTTGTAGAAGGAAGCAGCCATGTTTGAAAGTGATGTTTAATTGAGTGGCAGGCAAAATGACGAATCAGAGAAAGATTTGACAGAATAGGATCTGGCCAACTCTCAGGAGAAGAGAGAGGAAAGGGAAGCTCCTTAAGAGAAAGCAACAGAGAGAAAAAGGGAGAGAGGCAGTTTTACCAGAAGAGTTTGACAGAGACAGGTTGAAGAGAGAACAAACTAGACACAAATGAAGACAGAATGAGCCAGAGAATGTGAAGGAACCAGAAGATTAGAACAGATTGCCAAAGTTAGTATGAAGGCAAGCAAATAAATTCAGGGAGAGAGAAGCCAGATTGAACCAGTCATCTGATTGAGTGCATGTGTGAGGAGTTTGAGCCAGAACAGCTGAGTTGAACCAGCCAGCCAGAGGTCAGAAAGAACTAGAAAGGATGAGCGTATTCAGCAGCAAGTCTCAGAGGTTTAAAGCATTGTAGGCCTAGATAAGATTACACGGAGGATAGAGGCTTCCGGAACTTGACCTAGGTTAGCAGACTGAAGCAGTAAACCTCAGAGATGACAATTACATGTGGTGAATAAAAGATACTTTTACCATCTTGAATTAAGTAACTAAAGTCATCCAACTGTCCTTCAGAGAAATCGTTGACTAACTGTAATTTCTACATACTTTTAAAATGAACTTTCTCATCAGTTTCTATGTTTCTTAGAAAGCTAGTCTGCTAGAGTTTCGATTTGATGACACTGTATTGATAAGTCCGTTGTTTTCAATCTAGCTGTCTTTCCTAAAGAACCCCGCTGGGTGGAACCATATCAGGGCCAGCCTTTGTCTTGCTCTTAGTCTGAGCAGGGAGGTCAACCTTTCAGCAGTGTGAGCCCAGCTGCAGTGTTTGTGTAGATTGTGTTTATCAGCCCGATGTCAGTGTCTTCTGTTCTAGTTTGACGAGTTAGCGCTGGATTTTCTAAAGATGCTTTATTGAAGCATCTACTGAGTCAAGTATATAATTTTTAGTTAAGTAATAAATTACGCAGATTGTTTTTCAGGAATGAATGATGAACTAGCTTACCTCTGGGAGGCTTGAAAACCATCTTATAGTGAAGACTAACTATGTTCATTCCTGTTTATGATTAAATATGTTTCTCAAGGATTGGGCTATTCCCTACCTGTAACCTTAACTCCAAATGGTTCTGCACTGCTTGTTAAAGAAACAGAAACCAGGTCTTTGTTTCAAAAGTTTATTATGACCAACTTGCTAAAATCAACTTGCTATGACCAACTTGCTATGTCCACCTTTTTATGACTACCTTGCAAACATCTTTGTTTCAGGAGGTTATGACTAACTAACTGTGTGTTCTGTTTCTATAGCCCCAACTATTTGCCTGTAAGAAACTCCATCTGGAAACCTCTACTCCTGAGCTATTAAGAACCTTATCTTCCCCATGCCTACTGCTGATCTTTCAGACTCCACCTTTAGGGAGAGACAGTGCACATCCACAAATGAAAAGAAAAGCTTACTTTTTAATTAATTTGTATATGATGCTTTGAGATTAACATTAAAGCAATGCTTTCTGTGATAAACCCTGTTTAATCATCTTTCGCTTAAAGCAATTGGCTTGATTTGTTTAATTTCTTTAAAAAGAGATTGTGGACTGACAGGACGGCTCAGTGAGCCAAGGAGCTTGCCACCAGCCTGATGATGAGAAGTTTCTGGAAGCTACGTGCTAGAAGGAGCTCTGACTCCAGCAAATCATCCTCAGGCTTGATAGGTAGCTTCTTTCCTTGTAATGTCTTGATTTTGAGAATTAGGCTAATGACAGCCTTGCATTAGTCAGCGTTCTCTAGAGTCACAGAATTTATGGAATGTCTCTATAGATTAAGGGAATTTATTGCAATGACATACAGTCTGCAGTCTAACTCAATGATGGACAGCTGTGAATGGAAAGTCCAAGAATCTAGTAGTTGCTCAGTCCCAGGAGGCTAGTTGTTTCACCTGGTCTTCTGTAGAAGCTGTAATCCTGAAGAAGTAGGTCCTAACAGATGTGCTGGCAAGTGAATGCAAGCAGGCAACAAAGAAGAGTGAGCCTTCCTTCTTCCCATGCATTTATGTAGGCCTCCAGCAGAAGGTGTGGCCCAGATGAAGGTATGTACCACCATGCCTAGATCTGTGACTTGCTTTGTCCCAGGCTGGACTTAAGCTCAGAGATCTCCTGAGATTAAAGATTTGTACTACCTTGCCTGGACCTAAGCTTTTCATGGCCATTATGCCTCAAGATCTGGATCATGGATGCACCCTCCATTGCTGGGTTGGAGTTCATTCCACATGTAGACAAGCTGATATTACCCATCACAAGCCTCATAGAATGGGCTGGTAAATTGATCTTCTCTTAAATTTTCTGAGTTTCTTTAAAATTTTATTATTTTATTCTGTGAAGTTTGGAAAAGCCAATTAAGAAATCTGGTCATGGAGCTTTAGTGTGAAAAGTTTTTTAACCACGAATTTGATTCCTTTCTTTTGGAGGTTGGGGTGGGGGGCTCGAGACAAGGTTTCTCTATATAGCCCCGGCTGTCCTGGGGCTCACTCTGTAGACCAGGCTGGCCTTGAACTCAGAAATCCACCTGTCTCTGCCTCCCAAGTGCTGAGATTAAAGGTGTGCGCCACCACTGCCCGGCTGATTCCTTTCTTATACAGAGGGCCATTAAAAGTTTTATTTCTTTATGGGTGAGCCTTGGCAGCCTGCGTCTGAGAAGGAAGCTATACATTTCATCTTAAGCTCCTAACATTATTCCATACGGTTATCTGTTTAACACTTGCACATACTGCAATGATGTCGCTTTTTATTCTTCCTACAGACGTATGCCTTCTCCCTTTCTTCTATCACCTGGACTAGGATTTTATAAAGTTTCTTGGCTTCACAAAGAACCAGCTCCAAATTTCATTCGTTTTCCTCCGTAGCTTTTCTGTTTCTAATTTCAATATGATCTTTCTGTTTTTTGAGTTGGTTTTGGTTTTGTTTTGTTTTGTTTTGGGGGTGGGGGTGGGGTTCAAGACTGGGTTTCTCTGTGTAGCCCTATCTGTCCTGGAACTTGCTCTGTAGAGCAGGCTGGTCTCAAATTCAGAGAGTTGCCTTCCTCTGACTCCTGAGTGATGGATGACTGGCTCTCAACAGGATCTTTCTGTGACCTTTCTCATCCACTTTCTTTCCCTTACTTTAACCTCAATTTGTTGTTGTTGTTGTTGTTGTTGTTGTTGTTGTTGTTGTTGTTGTTCTTCTTCTTCTTCTTCTTCTTCTTCTTCTTCTTCTTCTTCTTCTT
>JADRCH010000151.1:3909991-3947113 GCA_019843965.1 Rhynchomys soricoides
ATTACTGCCCACCTTGCCTGCCGTGTGTGATTACTGCCCACCTTGCCAGCCATGTGTGATTACTGCCCACCTTGCCAGCCATGTGTGATTACTGCCATGCCAACCCGAAAGGACTACCACTGAAATAATAAGGAAACCCAAGGTTATGTCATCTATGGTACCCAGACAAGAGAATAGAGCCTTACGTGATAGGATTTTCCTCAGTGCCTACGACTTGGCTCCCGGCCTCTCAGCCTAAACCAGGAGAACTTATACAACAACATCATATTAAGTAAATATCAAAGCATCATTGTTTTCACATTATTTATAGGTGAATAAGAACTGTGCATTGTGTCTCACTGTTTGGGATGAAAATAGCCACATGTTAATGACTGCCCTATGGGGGAAAAAATGTAAGATTTCAAAAAGTCAGTAAACAATGCCCTGTTAGGATAGCTTTTTTTTTTTTTTAAAGATTTATTTATTGACTTATTTATAATATGCAAGTACACTGTAGCTATCTTCAGATACTTTTTCTTCTTGCTCTGGCTCCACTCGCTCTGGCCCCTTGCTGTAGCTGTCTTCAGACACACCCCAGAAGAGGGCATCAAATCTCATTACAGATGGTTGTGAGTCACCATGTGGTTGCTGGTATTTGAACTCAGGACTTTCAGAAGAGCAGCTGGTGCTCTTAACCTCGGGGCCATCTCTCTAGCCCCAGGATAGCATTTTTTTTCGATCCTGAAAAGACATTAAAGTCATATAATTAAAAAAAAAAAAAAACACATGAAAGAGAAATTATATTCTCAAGGTCAGACATCAGTTATTGGCATCACCAATGGACACTTCCAGGAAAGCTCTGAGTTCTGAGAGATGCTGATAGCCACAAGTGGTGGATGATGGGACAGGTGAGCACACTTTAGTCATGTGGCTGAGAATCTTGCTTCCAGTTCCAATGGCATTCAGAGCGTCATCTCTGATCTTATTTGTAATGGCAAAGCTTTAGAGCTCCTTCTAAGAGCAAATCAGGTCCATAAATGTCCAAAACAATCTACCAAAAATGTGGTTATTTACTTGGTTATTTACTCACAATTCTGCCCCAAAACTTCACTGCATGGAGAATTTGGGACAGGGAAGATGCTCAGAGTTGGTAGCTGGTTGTTTTTTTGTTTGTTTGTTTGTTTTTTGTTTTGTTTTGTTTGTTTGCTTTTTACTGTGGCTGTCAGCATGCTCTCCAGATGGTATCAAGGTTATTGCTCTATTGAATTCTGAGTAAAGGAGGTGCCAGCTATGCCATGAGGATTATGAACAGGTTCAAACTCTATGGAAAGCTAATACACTCATTCACCTCATGACAAAACAAACAAAACAAAGAACACCAAAGCATGGATGTGTAGGTCAACATTTTCATTGGGAATCTCGACTCAAAGACTAAATGAAAAGTTCCTTTCCGATATTTCAAGTGCCTTTGGGATCAACATATACACTATCACGATTGTGTGGGATCCTATCACGGGCAACATCAAAGGTTATGGCTGCTTTAATTTTGTTATATCTGATGCCTCAAAAACAGCAGTTGATGTCATGAGTAGATGATATCTCTACAACCACACCAGCACTGTGTCTTACACCTTCCATAACTCTAAGGGTAGGGATCAGGGCTTAGCAGTTGAAGAGCTTTTGGAAGTATAGCACCCATTGTGCCAGGCTCATCAACCTCATCCACTGTGGGCAGATGCATGCTCTGTCCCAGACCTATGACGTCATTATAAGGATATGAGTTTTCTCCACCAAGTCTACCTCCTCTCTCCTTTTGACCTTCAGTGTTGTCTCCTTGAAGACCTCTCAACAGAGATACCCTGAGCCATGCAGGTCCCACTATCTATTCCTTACACTGGACATTCCTGTCATAGACATCCACGTTCATACCCATTCCAACCAGGACATGTCCCATTCAGGATGTCTCAGATGCAGCTGGCCCACCCTTGTCCTCATGGCTTAGATAACCCCATGCTAGGGCTCTAGGTTTGAGGAGGCAATCACAACCATATCTGCCCTCTGAAATGCCTCATCCAATGGAACCTACTCCATGGGCATGTCCCCATGGCCTACATTTGAATCTTCATGGGTCACCCAAGTCTCATTTCTCCCTGTGGTATATACTTGGTATACCTGCTCTGAAAGTCCCTCCTGGACATACTTGCTCTTCACAATTCTATATCTATAGTTACCAATGGGGTTCACTCCTCTTTCCACCTAGACTCCCCCCTCTTTATGACCCACTTTGGGATCCTCTTTCTTAGTAAATTGTCACCTGATTCTCTATCATCTCTATTTCATGGGCCAATCTGAGTGTCTATAGCTCCTTAGAGCTATGGGTCAATTCCTCTCAGCTCCTTTTTCCCAAATAGATAATTTTTTCCAGAGTAGATTTTTTTTCTTATTTCTTTTTTTAAAATGGTGTATATATGTTTATTTTTATATATTTATTTTATAAATTATATTTCTTTGTTCTTTAATATATATATCTTTATATATAAATATATAATATAAAAATAGATTATACAAAATATTATATATAATATATAAATATATAATAATTTATAAATATATAATATAAAAATATATTTAAGATATATATCTTGACTTGTTTTAAGAAGAAAAATGAATTTAATTGTGACAAAATATAAAAAAATACTGCCTCTTTGCTGTCAGTCTTCCACAGTGAAAATCATTACAGCTAGAAGGATTTTCTCAAGGGCTCACTTGATTCATTTAAACACTTTCTTTCTGAATATTTTTTTTGTTAGATAATGATAGAAAGGACACAGCAAAAGAAAAGTTAATTCTCCACAACTGTCTCCACAAGACAACATTAGAAACAGATATTTTCAAGTGTTATATTACAGAAGAGTCCAGAGTAAGCCTTCATTTTCATTTCTGCCATCGTTCCTTGGGTGCTCACTGCATAAAGAATAAAGTAAGATGGTGCAATCTTCAAGGAAATCCCCTCCCCATCCTCCACTCTCCCCACCCTCACCCCCGGGATAAATACACTCCCAGATGAACAAGGTACAAGCTGTGTCAGAATAATTTAAACAAGTCATCTAGAGCTACAGTCTCCTTTGGCTCCAGTTGCACACCTACGTGGTATTGCTGAAGATATACAATCGTTCACCTGAACCGTGAGACTTGCGTAGTTAGTGGTCAGGCATTTCTGAAACCTTCCTTTTTCCATAAATCTAATTGTCAAGAAAGAGTCTGGGGCAGGTAGAGTCTGGAAGTCATTGATGAGTCTGTGGTCAACAAAGCAAAGGACACATTTAAAAATTCCTTCGAGGTGGAAACTGGAGCCTGTCTTATTCTGACAGTATTGGGGACGTATCCACTCAGGCAG
Organism: Rhynchomys soricoides; assembly: GCA_019843965.1. Taxonomy (NCBI): domain Eukaryota; kingdom Metazoa; phylum Chordata; class Mammalia; order Rodentia; family Muridae; genus Rhynchomys; species Rhynchomys soricoides. The sequence continues at coordinate 3,913,368 of JADRCH010000151.1, forward strand.
AAGGAAAAGCAGGCGGCACAGCTGCCTTGACCAGATACTTTCTTGCTAAGACCAGAGTGCTATGAAAATGTCTAGCGCTTGCTTTAGAGAATACGTCAATGATTTTAAGTGAACTTTGTGCTACAGCCCGTGTCTATAATTCCTGCACTCTAGAGAATCAGGCAGAGAATTGAGGCCACCTCCTAAGATCCTCTCTCTCTCTCTCTAAATAGACAAACCCAGCTTCTTTTCTGTTTCAGTACTAGCAATGCATTTGAAACTACCTAACTACCAAGTCCAGAAGGAAACAAACCCCTCCGGGGTTTGGAATGCACACGAACCTTGACACAAAGCCAAAGCTTTGAGGGACGCTTCTGGAATGCTACTGAGGTCTCCAGAAATCCCAGGGGCAACTCCAGGTGTTACCAGGCTACTCCACTGGCTGGGCGGGTTAGGGTTTGGGTGACCAAGGCATCTGTCCCGGGTGATCCCATGGCCATCTCCCTAAGTTGTTTCTCTCAGTGTTGAAATTATGCAGGAAGCAATAGCGGGGAGCCTCAGTGTCCCACTGTAATTAAGTCACTACAGGTCCCCATGCCAGTGTGCACAGAGGCAGGGTAGGAGACAACAGTAAGAGCATCCATTAATGTTTTTATCTGGATGAATGAAACAATGGCAAAGTGCTTCTGTGGTGTAAAAGGAAAAACTAATAATGAAAGCTCACCGACTTAGGTAGCCAATATTATCCCACAAAGTAGATCTTTAATTGATTTTCAACTCTGTTAAGAAACTTGTGTTCAGATCATATCCTCACTACATTAAAAGATTATATAGCTCGACACTTATTCTCTTAAATGAGAATTTTTAATGGTTGTATAAAAATATTTTCTTTGCTTTATGTTTTAAATAAGCTGGCTTTCACTCAATATAATTCAGACCAAAATGTTTAAGGTTTCCACAGAAAACTTCAGTTTTGTGTGCTCACTTCATAAGCCAAAGCTTTCCATTGTGTTAAACCAAAAAAAGAAAGTAAGAAACCGACGAACAAGGAAACAAAGAAACAAAGAAAGAAAACACATTCCAAATGTACTTCGGCATTTCTCTGTTTTTTGTTTTTTGTTTTTTGACTATCTCATATATGACAGATGTCAGAGTTCACAATATAGGGATGCAGCTGAATATCTCTTGCTCATAGGTCATAATTATTAGTATTTAAATAAAGGTTATGACCATGAAGAAATACATGGGGAGAGCATTATATAAACAGTAACCCATACAGACACACAACAAAATACAAGATTTTCTCCCTCCTCCCATGATTTACGGAAACCCTGTTATTGTCTTGTTTAAACTCAGCTAGAAATGCTGACTTTGTATAAACATAAGACATTCCTCAGGTGTGCTGACTTAGCGTCAAGGTATCAACCATTTTATTTCAAGTTAGACACTAGGAAGACAGTGTTGGTAAGTGCAGCTGTGAGTATAGCATTCCACCTACGTAGCTAGAGTGGACCTCAGACCTGAGGACATGGTAATGAAGAGCTGCCAGGAGACCCGCCATTCTGTGCAGACTGGAGTTGCTGTGTTTCTCTCGCCTCTGCTCTAACACACTTTTAAGTACCTACCTGGAGTAGAAGACCAGTGACAAGGGTCAACAGATCTCCTTGTGCCTAAGCAGACAATGGGTAACATCTCGGCAGAAAAGGAAGTGGCTCGTCTCAGCTCCGGTCCTGTCACCTGTGACCTGGTTGTTCTCAGACGCTGGCTCCCTGGGCTCTTTACAGACTTTTGTCTTTTCATTCTAGTATTTTCCTCGGATGAGTTCTGACCAAAGCTGTTTTCAAAACTTCTCTCCCGGGGAGCCTGTCCCAACTGCCCCAGGGTTACTTTTTATTGTGATTATTTAATTGAAAATCTATCACTTTTCAGTAACATACAGTGACTAAGGGAATTAATTCCATATTAATGATTATTTTTATGGTGCCAGAAATAATTATTACAGTAGTTTCTAGGTAGATGTTGAATGGATCATCTTATACACACACACACACACACACACACACATACACACATACACACACACACACCACACATACACACACATACTTACACACACATACACACACATGCATGCACACACACACATACACACAACACACACACACACATACACACACACATGCACACACACACATACTCATTGTGCCCATTCATAACACACTGTGGTCTATCTCTAATAGTTTCTCACTATCTGCAAAATGGCCTAATAAATCTAACCTGAGTAATATTTTAATTACACAAATATGTTAAAAATTCATTAAGCTATTTAATGTATCTGAGGAAAAGGAACTTAGGAGAAAATTTAAATCTCTTAAAAATTGACAATGCCCATGTGTTTGGTGAATGAATAACTTTTGAGCAGGAAGCCTGAGGAGCCCATTCTCTCATCTACTACAGAACATCCCTCAGCTCTATAAATACGGATAATTAATATTACGTGTGATTAACACACGATAATGATGTAATAATAAGACTGAGGACACTCATCCTTTTCAAGAAGTGACCCAAATAATTAATTAGAGATTCATATCTGCTACTAACACAAAGAAAGGCTCTGTGCTATAGAACTGTTTCAAACCAGTCCCGACTGTAACAATTATTGGTAAATATGATCTAAAGGCATTGCTTTGGGAAAAAAAAAATGTGCCATGCAAAGTTTTGCAAATTTCTAAAACGTTCTCGTTTTACATATGCGTCGTATGAACTCAACTAACCTCTCACGCCATTTAATCCTTTCCACTTCAAAAGCCCTTCACATATTGGTTAGAAAATAAAATAAAGTGAAAGACCAATAAAAATAAAAGCCACCTCCCCCAAGAAACAGCAACACGTGACCCAAAACAGCCAGCGAACATAAAAGGACCTCAAGCTTGGAGCTTGAAAATGGAAGACAGAAGGGTCTCAATACATCTCTTTCCTTGAAATTACTGGAGGCTCAGCTTTCCCCTCCTCCCTCCTCCCTCTTCCCTCCTCCCCCTCCTCCTGCTCCCTTTTAACTTGCAGACCAGCAGATTGATTTACTGCAGTGACTTTAAACACTGGACCTTCTCAAGCACACAATTCAGAATTTTCACAGCGTTCAAAAGCATCCTTCATCTTTCCTCCTTTTTCTGTATTGTCCTCCATATCTCTGTTGTTCCTTCCTCTATGCTTGTAAAGGGCCTAGCCACCTCTGACCCAGCATGTTGAAACAAGAACACTTCTAATTGTCTCCCTGTCGGGTTAGGTAAAAGAAGAAACGTTCCCAGCTGTGTCCCTCACGACTTACTCAGACTACTGCTACAGTTCATGGGGACCCTAGTGAAGTCTCGGCGGCAACTGCCAACACTCTTGAAATATCAATACAGTAAACTAGCAGGCATCAAAGGGATTCCTAAATCACACCAAGGACAGCTTTACTACCCATAAAGTAGAAAACCCATGAAGAAGAGAAGCTGCCCCGGCTTTACTGTTTATTGGCCAGGTGGAACTGATTAAGAATGTGAGAATCTGTGGTACCAATAATCAGGGGCTTCTTGCGCTCAACACAAGAAAGGGTTTCACATAACCTAGCAAGAGCAGGGCACCCGTACTCAAGAAATGCAAACTAGCGGCTATTTATACTCCAAGCTGGGCTGGACAGGCTGGCTCAAAGAAAATAATATTGGAGGAGGGTTGGGGAGGACTACTCTCAGAAACCACAGACCAAGATCGCAGCTCTTTGCAGATGAATGCAGAGATGACCCCTGAGTGAATTCAGCAAGTGCCGCATTAAAATAGACGGAAAGCTTATGGCTAGGTCTGGACTCATTTGAAGTCCTCTTTATGATGGAGGACAAAATATTGCCTTCCCTGCTGGAGATGATTCTTGTCTATGGGCCCCGTAACCAGATGTCAAAGTGGGAAAAGACACTGCCAAAGAATAACACTCCAAAGAAGTTAGACCAGGAGACGCTCTGTCTCCAACCTTTGATCAGAGGAAAATAACTCTACCTTAAAGTGCTGAAGTCCTAAGGTTCAGAAAGATACTACATAGGGCTAGGATTTATGGCACAAATATTTAAGGCCTTGACAAAGATATTGAGGCAGTATTGCTTTAAATGTGTTTGTAGCATATTTACAAATAGTCTAGCAAGGTGGTAGTGGCACATCCCTTTAATGGAGCACTTGAGAGGCAGAGGCATGTAGATTTCTGAGTTCAAAGCCAGTCTGGTCTACATAGTAAGTTCTAGGACAACCAGGGCTCCACAGAGAGACCCTGTCTCAAAAAACCAAAAGCCAAAAGCCAAAATCAAACAAGCTATGCAAATATCCTATGTTATCTGCTCTTATGTTTCCTGCCATTCATTGTGCAATTTAGAAACACCAAGAGGGAGCTATGCCAAAACCCCACATCTTTATCCTAAAAATCATAGCTACTGAAGACTAATGATTCCAATAAGCTTTCCAGAGAACTTGGTAGCTTTCCACAAGATAATAAGAAAATGAATGTATGAAAAAATAAAACAAGTTTATGAATTTAGAGTTTCCTTTTAATTAAAAAGTTCAGCCTCCAACATATTAAAAAATTCTCATCAAGATATTTTATGAACAGTTTTCAAAACTCAGTTAATTTCAAATGTTAATCCATTGAGAACTTTAGAACATAGATTACTAATTGTAAGTGACTATCAAAGGAGATCATCTTTGCCCTGAATATATAAAACATAATTTAGTTAAAAATAAAAATGCTACTTTTAAGGGGAAACCACACATAGAAAATTTTGAATATATGTGTAGAGAAAAGTACATGCTTAGAAATTATACATCAATCATTAATAAGATAAATATAGAAACACAGCAAGAAAAATATATAGAATTTAACTGCATTATTATAATAGATATTGTACAAAAAGGAAAAAAATAAAACCAAATTGAAGGTATTAGCATATATGCAAATTAATTCTCCAACAATGCTTCTATGATTGCTTATACATTGCTGCTGCATGTACCCCAGGAGAGTTAAGAATATGGCTCAATGAGAAATCATTAACTGATATTCTAGGGGGAAGGTAAGATTTCTTTTCTAACTCTACTGCACATTTCTTAAATGTGAACTTAGTAGCAGACAACAGTGTGTCACATTGTCAAAAGTTGGACATGCTTGATCAGAGTAATTCTTTGTGATTCTAGGCATCAAAGAAAAGCTATACAGAAAAGCAAGAGAATTTGGACATTGGGTTGAGTCTTAATGATGAGACAGTGCTGGTTTAAAGAATGGTCCCCAGAGGTTCATCAATTTAAATGTTTAGTCATCAGGGAGTAGCATTACCTACAGGAGGTTAGGGTCTTGTTGGAGTAGGCATCAACTTCTTAAAGAAACTGTCACTAGGAGTGGGTTTTCAAAAGCTCCAGGTAGGCCCATTGTCTCTCTATTCCTACTGCCTGTGGATCATGATGTAGAACTCTCAAGTACTTCTCCAGCATCATGTCTGCCTGCATGCCATGACGATAATGGACTAAACTTCTAAAACTGTAAGCCAGCCCAAATTAAATGGTTGTTTTGTTTTGCTTTGTTTATAAGAGTTGCTGTGGTCATAACGTCTTTTCACAGCAATACAACACCAAATAAGACAGAAGTTGGTACCAGGAGTGGGGTATTTAATTGACAGGCCCGACAATAGTTTTTGTTTTTTGTTTGTTTGGTTTTTTGTTAGTTCTGGTAGTATGTGGACTTTGGAACTTTGGATCAGGAAGGCAGTTGAATGCTTTAAGTGGAACTTACTGAGCCATTCCAGCAGGAGCAGGGAAGACAGCAGTGCTGAGAGCAATGTAGATGTTACAGAGAAGATCTAGGCATGGCATAGCGATCATTTTTATGTTATTTTGGCAAAGAATGTGGCTAGTTTTTTGCTTCTGTCTGAAAAAGCTGCCTGAGTCTAGATTGAAGAGTTTTAGATTAATGTTATTGGCAGAGGAGATTTCAAAACAGCCTAATATTGACTGTGTCATGTGGTTATTTATATGCAGATCTATATTGAAAAGCAAGCTAAGAAGGAAAACATGCTGAGCAAGGAAAAATATAAAATGTACAGTTAGGGAAAAAATGAGCACCAGGAAGTATAATGGAGCTTAGACTAGTGCTCTAGAAGAGAAAAAGTTTAAAGAAAAACCTGTTGCAAAATATAATAAAGCAAGTGGTGACCTCAGGGCAAGACCCCACCCACCTAAGCTTCCAATTTAAGCAAATGAATTAAAGAAAGTTTAGGGCCATTGTATGGTGATACACACCTTTAATCCCAGCACTCAGGAGGCAGAAGCAGGTAGATCTCTAAGTGCAAGATCAGCCTGGTTTACACAGCAAGTTTCAGGACAGCCAAGCTTAGTCAGTGAAGGAAATCATCCAAAACAGACAGCTGGTAAAAATGTATTTGAGAGAGGGGACCATGATCTAGCCCCAGCAAGCAGTAGAACCTTGCAGCTTTGGCCAGATGGTTCTGGTTTAGTCAAGAATACAAGACAGGAGTTGTGGAATTCTGCACACGACTCAGGGGAGACAGAACACAATCCGTAATGGGGTTCCTTGGTCTGTGTTTTCCCAGGAGAACTGGTATCTGAGATGATTGTTGTGGTTCCCAGTCTCCTGTGTACCCAGGCATGCTGGCATACCACTGGGAGTTGGGAAGAGTGTCCCTGGTCCATGCTTCCCATAAGGGCACCCACCTGCCAAGCAGGAAGGGGAAAGCAGAGCCTGGGATGGGGGGTGTAGGGGTGGGAGGAGAGAACCTGGTTTGGTTCCAAGTGCATGCTGAGAATATGGAGGGGCTGGGAGAGAGAAGGCCTTCTCCAGGAGATTTAGGTGTGGCTCCTTATGATGAAGGCCTCTTCCCTCCCCCACAGTGATTCTTGATGAAGAGATGGTCCTTGCTTTTCCAAACTGCTTTATTTTTATGGCAGTTGTGAATGCATACACCTTACTCAGGGTGAATCAGTGATTAAATACCTTTTGTGGGAAAGAATGCCCAGGAAGGGAAGCTCATTGGCTGAACACTCGGGGCCTATCTAGACAGATTAACATGGAGAACTCCAGGTTTTTATGCCACCTGACTGGGTGGGTGGTCATGGTTACATGTTCCAGAACAGGTAGAGTTTGTCAGGGACCTGGTTCCATGCCTACTGTACTCAATTCTGAGTTTCACAGGGTCCGAGCTCACTCCACCTTACCAGTTCTTCTGTCTGGTGCTACAGTCCACCTGCCAACAACTTCTCCCTTTTGTTTTTATAAAGAAGAGGTATCATTAGAGTAACTGTCTCCTATTTATCTGTAGTCAAATTTTTGGACAGGGCTGGGTGTAAGCATCAAAAGAAAATACAACATTAGGCAGAGGGGTAATGAGTGGTGGGGGTCAGGAAGACAAGGAATTATTGAACTATCTGGATACCTGTTAAGAAAAGCTGCTGGCAGGGAGTGGAGGCAGCCCAGGAGAGAGAAGTGTGCAGCAGTCAGCAAAAATAAACGAAGTTGGAGATCTGAGGAGCACTTTGACAGCAGACATGGAGATGCAGAACTTGGAGTTTGCCCAGCTGGTGTTTGATCTTGCTTTGGTTCAGTATTTCCTCATGATGCTCTCTGTGATGGTTTGTATATGCTCAGCCCAAGGAGTGGAACTTTTAGAAGGTGTGGCCATTCCAAAATGGCAAATAAGCCATTTCCTCCCCAAATTGGGTTTTGGTTGTAGTGTTTCATCACAGCAATAGTAACTCTAACTGAGGCAAGACTTAAATCTGGTTTAACAATTGGAGTAGGATTTCAGAATACCTAAATTCTGTCCCATTTGAAAACAACTTGATAAGCATGTTCACCTTGAAGGACTAGGACATTTCTGTAATGCAATGGCTTCTGGTCATATCTTATTTTGCCACTCTCTCCTTACATACAGAACCGGGTAGGAAGCTGCTCTTCATGCACGTACTATGGTCTTCAGGAAATGCACTGCCCATCTGCAATGCAGGGGTGAACTGGTCTGTGGTGGTTTGAATATGCTTAGCCCATAGGGAGTGGTACTTGTAGAAGAAGTGTGTCACAGTCAGGGTGAGCTTTGGAGGCTTTCCCCTATGCTCAGGCTCCACCCATTGCAAAAGGGAGCTTCCTCCTAGCTGCCTGAGGATGCCAGTCTTCTCCTGATTGTCTTTGAATCAAGATCTAGAACTCCCAGCTCCTTCTATAGCACCATGTTTGCCTGCATGGTGCCATGCTTCCCGCCATGCTATAAGCCAGCCCCAATTAAGTGTTGTCCTTTATAAGAGTTGCCTTGGTCATGGTGTCTCTTCAAGGCAGGTAATGGAAACCCTAAGATGCAGCCACTGACAAATAGTGCCAAATATCTTCCATGACAACCTGGTGACTTACAAGAAATATTTAAACTTCAGAATGGTGTCGGCGTGAGAGACACTTGTCAGAGTACATTCCAGATTTTATTCATGTCTTAGGTCAATATTAACAAGTTGTTGTTCTTGTTCTTCTGATGTATTTTAAATATCTTTCAACCATGGAGCAAAAGCTCGGTGGTAGAACACATCCTTAGACCTGTAAGGCCCTGTTCAATTCCTCATGCAAACAAACAAACAAACAAACAAGAAAAGAATTCTCAGCTAGCATGATGAGACAGATCCAAATGCCACAGTTCCTAGGAGACAGGAAGGAAGACTATAAGTTTAAAGCCAACCTATGCTACACAAGGTCCCTGCCAGTTGGGCAACAGAGAAACTTTGTCTCACAAAAACAAAACAAAGCAAAACCCACAACTCTCTCTGTTGTAATTTTCAATTATCTCAATAAGCTCAAAGCTTCATTTTCAGTTACCGAGTTTAGGAAAAAAATTTTCTGTGAGTGTCAAATGAATTATAAACTCAGAGACTATGGATCACAAGACAAACATAACAACAGACAGGAGAAAATCTCCTGTGGGAAAACAGAGCAGTGTGTGCTGAGTCACAGTCTACCCAGATTATGAGTCCAAGCATGGGCAAGTGTGGCAGAGGCACGCTGCCAGCAGAAAGAATGTTCAGGAACTCTGAACACCTGACTACTTTGAACCCAATGAGGTGAGTTAGTTCCATGCTGCCAGCCCAACAGTGAACCAATGACCTCCAAGGATCTACAGTTCTCAAGGACCTGACAGCCATCTGCTTATAAATACATGCTCAGGTCCAAAATGAATGTTAGAGCATCTGGGTAGGTTCTCAGCCCGTTTAATGAACATAAGCCTATAGGGTATTCCCTCCTGATAACAGGAACAGTCTTATGCATCCCTACCTTCATATTCTATGACCTCGTGCCTAACCCAATGTATTTTCAAGATGGTAATCTTCTAAGTTCCTCTGCCCCTTAAAAGCTTCAAGTTCCTGAATAGGGATGGGAGGCCACTTATTTCTCTAACCAAAATGTCTTTGCCCTGGTAGATTGGTTCAGGAGGTCTGCATATAACCCACATTCCTTATTATATTGATCATGATTCTTTTTATCGATGGTGCCAATTGGCTATTAACACCATTATTATTATTATAGTTATTAATTTCCACTTTCTTCTGCTAATCCATCAGTTAGGGGCTTGCTAATTCACTGCTAGAATACAACGTGTGGTGGATAGGAAGAAAGCAAAGATGATTGTTGAGAGGGCTATCAGGGGTGGCTGGGTTGAAGAAGCTCTTGCTGAGCAAACATAAGAGCCTTCATTAGCTCCCCAGTGCCTACATAAAAAGTTAAATGTGATGGGGTTGTGGGTTGGAGATGGGAATCTCTGGGGCTAACTGGTCAACCAGCCTAACTTGACGTAAGTGAGCCTCAGGTCCAGTGAGAGATCCTGTCTGAAAAACCAAGATGCGCTCTTCCTAAAGTCCCTCAGGCTACCTTCTAGCCTCCTGCTACAGATGTATACATGCATGTACATTGTCCTATTTTTCTACAGTAGCTGGGATAGAATACTTCTCAAAAAAATCAACTGGAGGAAGAAAGGGTTTCTTTCATCTTACAAGTTACAGTACATCATCAAGGGAAGCCTGGACAGGAACTCACAGTAGAAACCACATACAAGAGCTATTTATTGGATTGCCCACCCCACCCCTGTTTTGCTCAGTTACCTTTCCTAAGCTGCCCAAGCCCACGTACGTAGAAATGGTGCCTCCAACAGTGGACTGGGCCCTCGTGCCTCAATTAGTAACTAAGAGATTGCTTCACAGGCAAGCTCAGAAATCAGAGTGATCCAGGCAATTCAATTGAGATTCTATCTTCCCATGCATATCAAATTGGCAACAAAACTAACCAGGACATGCATGAACAACTGCCCACATGTATTAATGCATGCATACACAAACACACACAGAGAGAGAGAGAGAGAGAGAGAGAGAGAGAGAGAGAGAGAGAGATCAAATTAAATTTAAAATAAAAAGGGGGGCAAGGAAGAATGTCTTTGAAAATAGATATTGAATGAAAGGATGTCTTGTTATTCTAGACTGCAGGTATGCATTTCTGCCATATAGAAGGCATGTTTGAAAATTAAAGTTGGCCCTGGAAAGTTAAAGGCAGACCAGGAGTTTAATGACTGTCTTTCCACGTGTACAGTTGACATACGGAGCAGATTTTGTCATATGAAAGCATGTACACACCTCAACTGCTACAACCTTTACTGTTGATCCACACCCAGGACAACAGGGCTCCACCCACCCCCATTTGCAGTCACCAGAACTTGGTGCAGAAACACCCTTGAAGAGCTATGACTTAGGCAGATGAAGCCACTGGCCCTGCCCCAGGTGAAGTCCCATGATGATAGGAGTTCAAGACCCTGAGGTTCTTACACTAGTTTAAAAGTACCCGCAGCTCATAAGGCACCCTTGCTTAGAGCCTGTACAAAGGTGAAAGGCTCCAGACACTAATCTAAGGCAAATGGGAAATTCTGCATGGCTTGGGTTAGCCTTAAAGCTCAACTTTCCTCTCGCAGATTGTACTACACACCGAATCATTTTCTTTATGTTCTGCCCTGCACGTCCATGCCAACCCTTCTCTTACAGGACAAATCTGCTTCCACATGCTGCGTGGGGCAGGCATGGGAAGAGCTTGAGCTACCCTCAGTGCTGCTATTCTCTCCTGATTGGTACACACCGCTGCAGTGAATGCTGCTCCCCAGTCTTTTACTTCTTCCTGTTTCTGAAATAGGGTGATTACAGATGAAGCAAAGCCAAACGTGAGCACTGGGGCCTCAGACAACTGAGGCTCTCTCCAGAGAAGCTCTGTCTGCGTGACTTCTCTGTCCTTTGACAGCTAGCCTCCCTTCCCTATGGCCAGACAGGCATAAGGCAGTTGGGAGCCTTAGGGATAAACACTGATTTTGGTTTTTTTTTTTGTTTTTGTAAAGGAAAAACAGTACTGCATCACATTTTATTTTGAAAATAAATTCGCATATACTTATATACATAAATAAATGTCAGTTTAAACCTTTAATCCCTGTTCTTATACTGTAAAAGGACTCAAGATTTCAAGTAAACAGCTTCTCAAGGAAACCTAATGTGTACATTCATTCCACTGAGTATTATGGAGAGAATGTGAAATAGATAAAGCTTGCTTGATGCTTTTTAAAGATGGAGTCCAAGCAGGAGAACAAGTGAGCTTGCTAGTGCATCATGACCTCCACTGACCTTTTCTAGGGCAACACTGCTTCATGAGTGTAAGTACACAAAAGCACAGGTACACACGCAGGGACTGTTGGGTCGTGTATACATTGCCTGTGATTAGCATACAGGCCTTGCACTATGCATTATCAAACAAGGAAGCTAAGACTGGTCACTGAACAAGTACACTGAGAAGTGAAAGGTTGGGGCTTTGAAGTTTCGACTTGGTGCCAAAGTCCCTGTTCTTTTCCCCAAATCTTCCTGTTGTCGGTACAACGGTCTAAAGTCCAAATCAGGCAAAATGGCCCGATAGATGAGAGCGGAATCAAAAGAGAAAGAAGCCACTCTATACTTTTGAAAATGGGAGAATGCTGATACTTACCTTCCAAGACACAGACTGACAGATTGTAACTTCTGCTGATCGCAGACTGAAGATCTGGGACTCTTCTCATCTCATACTTAAGGGAAGATGGACCTTCAAATTATGTAGGCACTTGTTAGCCCCTCTCAGTGGTTTAAATGATTTCAAATTCTACTATAATTAAGAATGTCTGACTTAAATGGTGATGGATGGATATCTGTGACACCATTTTATGTGTTTAGATATTAAGTCCTACCATGAACAGCACGATACTCATCACTCTCTTGCATGTATTGACAGCTCCAGCCATTGCATAGAACACTTTTCCATGCTTTCAGTCAGGCCCACAAATAAACAGGAGGTACTCTAATATTTTCTACAACAAGCTCAACTACAGATTAACAGAAAAGTTAGGAGCAGAGCAATGATCTGGAAAATTCAGAACACCCAGCTATGATGAGGACATAGAGCCTGGCAGAGTACAGTACAGACAGTGAGTTTGAACACAAGCAAGGATGATGTACATGGCTCAGCCATTCAGGCCTTCATGTTTCTTCAATGAGGGAATCATATGATGGCTGCTTGCCTAGCCGCCCACAATTATTCCAACTGAATAATTAGTCCTATACAGTCTCTTTCCAGTAATTGCAACCACCTGATTAGCTTAATACCTGAATAAATGCTAGGTCATTCAAGAAGTCTGAAAATTATTGTCTAAGACCTGAGGTCATTGTTTGAACTACTTAAAGCTATAAACTTTGACTACTGATCTCCCCCAGAGAGGTTGCCCATCTAAAAATCACATGTATGTGCACAAATATACGACTCCTTCATGGGCCCAGGACTCTGGGAACCACACTGGATGCTTCCACCGTACACGTCTATTCACGAAGCTCCTAAGTCTTGTGTATGTGCAGATGTGCTTTTCCTCTCTGTCTTCCTCCTTCCTTCCTTTCTTCCTCTCTTCCCTCCTGCTTTGTTTATGGTTGATTTCGGAGTAAGTTTTTATTGATTTTTTCTTATAACAAATGATGTGTTAAAGATATTGCCCTGAACCCTACTGCAAGTTTTTCAAACCTTTTTTAAAAATAATGGTAGAAAGTACAAAGAAAAGAAAGTATTTTTTAAAAATAAAGTATTTTTAAAAATAAAGTTGTACCATGATTTTTCATATAATTTGAAATTCTACACTTTTTGACTATTTGGCTTGCAAGTGGTCCTTTCCCAGAAGAGTGTGTCATATGTCTTGCTATCTAGTTAAGATTTACATCTCTTTTTCTTCATCTCTTAAACACTGTCCCTTTCTTGGATATTTCTCTTGCATAATAGGTTCAGTTTACCGGTTTGTCTGAAAGGCAATTTCGAAACATATGGGATGGAATGAATTTAAGGATTAATTACGGTAGAAATCAGAATGTTTTCATGACCGAGTCTTCACTAACGTATGTGTCTCTGTTTATTTCAATAGACATTTCTAAGCTTTTATAAAGCTTACTTTAATTAATATTCATTTATTTTCTACATGTCTACAAGAGTACTATTAATACCTACTAAACTGTCTTTTGCTACTGTATGTGACTTCTTTTCAAGCTCCTCTAGACTGTCCAATAAATACTACTTAGTACAATTTTGTGTAGCCCCTAAAACAAAGAAACACCATAGGACACATGCTTAGCATGCTTGAGTCCTTGAGTTAAATCTTTAATATTCCCCAAATAAATGAACACTGCAGTGGTTTGAATATACTTGGCCCCCATAGATTCATGAGTTTGAATGCTTAGCCATAGGGAACAGCACTATTAGGAGGTGTTAAGACTGAGATAAACTATAAAGTCGGATTAAATACATTCTTATTATGATATGGCTATAAGCCTATGGGGACCAGAGAGTGGAATGTGGTGGTTTGAATAGGAATGGCCCTCATAGATTCATGTATTTGCTTGGCCCAGAGGGAGTGGCACTATTAGATGTGGCTTTATTGGAGTAGGTGTGGCTTTGTTGGAGGAAGTACACCACTATGTAGGTGGACTTTGAGGTCTTATACTCAAGCTCCATCCAGGATGGAATACTGTCTCCTTCTGGCTACCTTTAGATCCAGATGTAGAATTCTTGGCTCCTCCACCACCATGTCTGCCTTCGTACTGCCATGCTTCCCGCCATGATGATAATGGACTAAGCCTCTGAACCTGTAAGCCATCCCCAGTTGAAATGTTGTCCTTTGTAAGAGTTGCCTTGGTCATGATGTCTGTTCACAGTAATAAAACCCTAACTAAGACAAATGCATATGATAAAAAGCATTTTGACAGAGCTTTATGGAATGCTCCATATATGTCAACAAGGAGGAGAAAATAATATTACAGCCAAAGGAAGACTGAGCAGAAATTCTCAGGAAGAGAACCCTACACAGCATATTCTGGGGCCCAGGTTTGGGATGGCAGATAATGAAAGCCAGGTGGTCAGACTAGAGATGAAAGATCAGGTCAGCTCGTAAAGAGTTTGCATACACCACAGGGCCTGACCATACCCTATTTTCTTAACCACATGATGGTGCGAAGTTAAATCTAGAATTTCGTCATTACCATAAACTCACTATACATTGCAGATGTGAGTTCAGACATGGAAACCCATAGCGTAGATATGGTCTGGACATTCACTGGTAGGTTGGCATTGCTGTGAGTTAACAAGGATTGTCTTGGCAGGATGGGTGGAGTCAGACATGGCTTAACAATGAATTTAGTTACACTTGGATGAGAAAATTAGGAAATTAAATGTCCATGCTCACAAATAAATCCTATTCTAAGCAGCAGAAGCAAGTTATTTTTAGAGTGATAAGGCCAAGTAAAGGAAGAGCCATGGATGTGTCAAGGAATCATGGCCAGTATCAATTCCTTCAGATAAGGTTCAGCCCTTCTTAGCTCACCTTTCTGGAGATTTGAGACTATTATTTCTCTTTATCTCACCACCCTCTTCTCCTGCTTCCTGATTCGGCTTGAGCTGAGGAACCAGAGCTGAAAGGCAGTGCGGCAGTGCCAGGAACAGATGTAATTAAGGATGAACTCCTATCATAATGGGAGACAGAGAGGTCCAATATTAACCTGTTTCAATTCCCAATGCAGTGGAAACAGGTAGGAGGAGTTTATGGTCATTTCTCTTATAAATCCAACCCAACATGATGTCTGTCTATCTATCTATCTATCATCTATCATCTATCTATTCTTCTATCCATCAATCTATCATCTATGAATCTATTACCCATCCATCTATTATCTATCCATCCCTCCTTCCATGTATTATGTATGTATGTATCTATCATATATATTCATACACACACACACACACACACACACACACATCTATCTCATCTGGCAGGTTTTAACACTGTAGCCTGCCCTAGCCTTGAACTCACCATCCTGCCTCTTCTCCCCACATGCTGGGATTTCAGAAATGTGCTAAGAGAATCCTTACTGAAGATTGAAGACAGACCAGTTGACCAAACATCACCAGGGGATGGTAGAGAAACAGGAGCCTAGTTTTGTACTAAAAGTGATAAGATACAGAGAGTGCGCTATCCTGGCTAATACAACACAAGATCCTTGGAAAAGATGGATTTGACATGGTATGTACATATGAACCTTGAAAGTCAAGCAAACAGTGCTTGTCACAGCCTTAAAACAAGGCACCCATCTTTATGTGTGAGAAGCCATAGGCACAGACTGGCCTCTGCTGGAAGACAGTACAGGAGATGTTTCCGGGAGAGAAGCAGTTGCTGCTGCTGTATCCCTGGTGTGCTGTAACATATCTCAGATCACAGGCCTCCCAATGCCCCTAGACGACAGTCGTGGTCAGAGAAGGATCTAACCAGTTTAGGGTCAGTGTAGACCTTAAGTAGGATGTCTCTGTGGGAACTTTCGAAGAGAACTATTATCAAGAGCAGCAAAAAAACAAGCAAACAAACCAACCCAGCTGAAACCTAAGACACTGATTTTCCTAACGCAGGACATCTGGCCACCTTCTCTTAACAATAATACATCAGAGAAGCCCAAAGCGTAGCGTACTGCAGACCAAGTCAGCTCTGCCAGCTGAAGCTTAACTTTGGAATTTCCTGTATTTCTGCATCAATTAGAATTCAGTTTTCTTTTTCTTTTTTTAAGAATTCTTCATGAAAAAAGCTGAAGTTGGGTGAAGTGGTGCTTAGCAATCAGAGACGGACAAACAAAAAACGGCAGTACAGGAAAGCAGAGAAACGGAAGCGCTCAGAACTGCTCAGAACTGTGCCAGCTCTTGCAGTAGGTTCCCTTGTTCCAGTGTAGCTACAGCTCTACCAGGGCCTGCTGGACAGCAGTGGACAGTCAAGGACAACTCCTGCTGTCCCAAAGCCATGCGGCTCACTATTATTAGTAACTCCAGCTCTTGGACATCTGATGGCTTCTGAGGACACCCACACTCATTCTCATGGAGTGTATACACACATACACACACACAAATTAAAAGAAAATTTTAAAGAAATTACTATGTGCACATACCATATTCTAGATATATATCTTTATGCTATTAACGTGCATATCTTAAATATATATGGTGAAGTTTGTCTTTCAAAGGAAGACTTTCAAAGCTATCCCAGAAACGAAGGGATGAAAGCCCTTACCCTGAGGATGAGCTGCGTTAAGGATGCATTGAAGGATCACCAGCACTTAGAAGAGGTGTGAGTCCTGTATGTGGTTTGATTATAGCAAACGAGCAAATGCTTTCATGAGCTCTGTCACCATCCATCATGATTAACGTGTCAGATTGTGGCTTTTGCTGCTCTTTAGTTATGCTTATACAAATAAAGATCAATTGGATCCTACAAAAGCAAGAACGGATTTGACTATGCCATGGTACTGTGAAGGACAAAGGGGCGGAGCTATGGCTCAGTGATTAAGAGCACAGGCTGCTCTTCCTATTGAACCAGGTTTGATCTCCTGTCCACTTGGTGAATAATAAATCCTTGTTGCTCCAGTCTCTTCAGGTCTCCAAGGCCACCACACACATGTGGTGCACAGACATACATATGGAGGGGAAAAACAACCAACCAACCATCCATATGCCAAACACAGTCTATAGGAGCTGAGTGAGTGCTAACTCACATTTTGTCTTAGTTAGGGTTTTACTGCTGTGAACAGACACCATGACCAAGGCAACTCTTATAAGGACAGCATTTAATTGGGACTGGCTTACAGGTTCAGTCCATCATCATCAAGGTGGGAGCATAGCAGCATCCAGGCAGGCATGGTGCATGAGGAGCTGAGAGTTCTACATCTTCATCTGAAGGCTTCTAGCAGAATACTGGCTTCCAGGCAGCTAGGATGAGGGTCTTATAGACCACACCCAAAGTGACACACCTACTCCAATAGGGCCATACCTTCTAATAGTGCCACTCCCTGGGCCAAGCATAGACAAACACATTTCTTGTTCTCAGTTCTAAGAAACTGGTTGGGCAAGGCCCTCCAGTCTTCATTCAGGAGGGAGCAGCAGCACATTCGCTGTTCACTCATGGTTCGTCTGCTTCATGTCCCTGAACAGTATGTGAGTCGCCTCTTACTCTGTGAAGGAGAGTTTCCTACACATGTCCCTTTGGATGAAAAAAACGGCACAGCTTTAACAGTTCGGTCTTCTTAAGCAATGGCAAAGCCTTATCAACAAGGAGCTGCAGGTTGACTATAGCTCACTGTCTCCTATGGAAGTTCCTTTTCACGATTTCAGTTAAAAAGAGGGATGTCTGAAATCGCTGGCCATGCCTGGCCATTCCCGGCCACACCTGGGCAACAGATATTTTCTGGTTTATGACCCTGTGGTTTTTAATTTGTCACTTAGTATATTAAGCTAGCTGGAACCAGCTCCTATGAGCTGATGGTGCACATTTTGTCCCAATTCTATATGTAAATATTAGCTTGAAATTAGACGTGGCAAGAATATTTACATTATGGGCAGACATGACAGAGACCAGAGCTCCCCTCTCCAGGTAGACAGCAGCTAAATACTTACCACATGACTAGATATACTTATATGGGCATTCACTGTATGATGGTTAAGAAGCATTTTCAAAAACATGTCTTTCACTATTTCTATGTTGATTAGCACCACTATGGCTTGAAAGTAATCAGAAAAAAACAAAACAAAAACAAAACCAAAACCATGTATTTATTTGAACATGGATTATTGTCAGCCATTAGAACTATTAATGCCATTTAGGAAGTTTTTAAATGAAAACCTCCTAAAAGCTATAATCTCCTCCCCTCCCCCCCTTTTTGAGAAAAAGTTTCACTTTGGTCTGTTTGTTTTTGTTTTGGTTTGGTTTGGTTTGTTTTTCCTATGATTTTTCAAGATAGGGTTTCCCCATGTAGCCCTGGCTACCCTGGAACTCACTCTGTAGACCAGGCTGGCCTAGAACTCAGAGATCACTCTGCCTCTGCCCCCTGAGTGCTACAACTAAAGACACGTGACACCACCACCGAGCTTCGTATTCTCAATTATTTCTTAAACTACAATTAACTTTTAAATGGGATTTATCTCAGACTAGACTGGTGTGTTTATTCAGGACACACCTGGCCCAGTGCAAATCTCTGTTTCACTCTCAGCAGAATGGAAGACTTGATGGCCATGTCATTAGCAACCTTGTAAGGGCATCTGTCTCATACTGCACTTTCAGGGCATAGTGAAAGCCAGCAGAAGCCATGAGAAGCATCAAGGATGATGGTTACAGAAAGATGCTTGGAGTCAGGGTGACAGGTCCTCCTCCCTTTCTGGTCAGAAAGAGTAACAGAAAAGTCCCAATCCCTACTGAGCAGATACCACCCACTCAGATCTTGGTGATAGATTCCTCTTTAACTATAACACAAAACTGTCAGCCAGCCTCCTTGAAGAAGCCAAGGGCTTGGAAAACCACAAGTTGCGGACTTGAGCTTCTATGAAGAAATCCATCCCAGACATTATGTCACTAGGTTTCTCTTTCAGTGCTGGTTATGAACAGAAATGTGTTGATCACACTTATCACAAGGTAAATGCCTTTCGACACATTGTAACTTTTGTGCCAGCAAAATAACTGAGAGCATCTTGGGCAGGTTGGAAGTTTAGTCACAAAATTACATACATATTCATCTGTAACTTCATATTCTAATACAAATAATATCTACTCCCATATTGAAACTGTTCTCTCTCTCTCTCTCTCTCTCTCTCTCTCTCTCTCTCTCTCTCTCTCTCTCTCTGGATCAAAGCTGTGATTTTACACAAATAAAAATATTCAACAACATCAATCAAAGCCCAAGTCTCCAGTGATTAAACTTCCGGAGACTTTTTACAAGATTCTTGTACAAACCGGAAGAACGATAAACAAGCATTCCCTGAATTGTTAGCAAACTCATCAGAACAAAGTTATGAACTGTATTTCAGCAATACTTCAGAATTTTATGGGTGGAAAGAATGAATCTTCTAAAAACAAATTAAAGACCTGTTAGACTTAGGATCAGAAAGAATGTCTGACTCTGTAATGGAGCATGTAAGGCAGGCATGCTGACTTACTTCTGTAATCCCAGTGTGGGGGAGGTTAAAGTAGAAGGTCAGAAGATTAAGGCCAGCCTGTGTTACCCAGTGAATGCCAGACCAGCATGGGGTACAAGAAACCCTGCCTCAACAAAACAAAGCAAAAATCAGCAAAATAATTAACAATAATAAAGATTATTTGGACCATACATAGGTCGAAAGGCATTGAAGTTCAACCCCAGTTAAAGCAGGCATTCTAAATTTTAAAAGCATTTTCTGTCTCACCAGTCTTTCCAAAAGACATACTTAGCATTTCAATGTAGAATCTGCAGAGTCAGGTTTGTAAGCTCCCCTCCCCCCGCCCCTGCTTCTCCCCAGAAACTGTAAGACATTTCAGACCAGCGAGTTTCTTCACAATAATCATTGTTTACAGTCTCATAACAACATAGTCTATGAAACTCATATGTTAACATCCAGAACTAGCTTTTCTGGGCTTAGAGAAATTAAGGCAAGAAGAAGTTACTTCACAGATTCAAACCCAAGTCCTCGTTAGCGTTAGATTGCTACTTTCTTTCGAACCGGATTGCTTTCCACTTAACTACATATCAATTTAATTTTTAGAAACAGCAGAAAACCACAATGGCAGCTTCACGGCTTCAGTTACCACAACAATCATTTCCTTACAGACGCCTCTTCCCAGACTATAATAAGACTCCACATCGGGAAAAACCCAGCTCTACAGAGATTTCACAAACTCTAAATTCAGCTCCAATTCAAGAAAGGTCTTTGTAAAATGGGGATACCATTTGGAGAGTGGATATAAAGAGACTTTGGCAGCTCCCCAGATCCAGTATTCATCTTGGAAAGTGGCCCATCTATCTACACTCTTCTCCGTATCTGATGAGTAGTTTGAGGCTTTCAGAGTTGGAAGGTGTCCTGAAGATCTGGCCCTGGGCAGGAATACCGCCCACATTTAGAACCCTCGGCTCTTCTCTTAGTGAGAGGATACGGATACCCCATTGTCCAACATCGTACAAAGACTTCAGTGTGCTGCCACAGGAAATATGTCTCCAGGATTCATAACTGTAGTGCGCTATGAAGAATTAAGCTATGAATAAGAATTCCAGTCATAAGAATACATCAGCTAAACCAAAAATGGAGGGAACACAACAAAATACTAGACACTTCTTTTGAAATATGACAGGGTCTGTCTGGATGTAACTCACTGGTGGAACACTTCTTAGCTGATGCTCCCCAGATCCTTGATGAGACTTAGTGGTCAACATGATCTAGGTCCTGAAGCTCTTCCTTCATAGTGAGGTCCACACAGAGCAAACCTGTAGGTGTCCTCTTTCCTTCCACTCTATGACAGACAGCCTTACCTGGTGCCTTGACCCTCTCAAAGTCTGACCAGTTAATTTCCATTATTTTTAAACTATCTAGTGAAAAGTACTTTATATAGCAACCTGAACAGACCGTGGTGGAAAATCTGACAAAACCCAACGTTTTCATTTTGATAAATCTACCATAAAATGTTCACAAGAGTTTTCCAGTTTTGTCTGTTCCACACCTATTTAGCAGCCGAATCATCTGCATTTAGTTGAGAGGCCAGATAAGAATGAAGGCTCTGACTCTTATTTTGGATTTTCCTTTGGCTACTCAGAAACCAAGACAGATTTCTTGAGCTATGAAATGTCATGGCAACAGTCACAGCAGCTATGTACAGTAACTGTTAGCCACCTATTGAATATCCACAGAAGGTCCAGAAACTAACTCAGCTAATGACCAAGTGGCCACTTTAACAGCAGTCCCCAAAGCTGGCTGAGGATCAAAATCAATTGGAGAGCTTTTGAGAAACATAAATTCCCAGGCCCTGCTGCATTTTTAAAAAGCTCCCTAAGGGATTTGGATGTACAACCAAATTTGGAACCCCACGGGTTTTTGGTATTCAGAGACTCGCCAAGGTGGAGTTCTTTCCACAAAGTTCCTTGAAAGTCAAGAATTTAAGCTCCTGAGTAAAGGACGAATAGACTCTTTATAACAGGTAAGGTTACACAAGCTTTTACCGTCCCTGAGGGAGCACTGGGAAAGGGGATATTTGAGCGTTATTTAAGGGAAGGTAGAGAGCTGCAGAAACCTGATCTCCTAGACAACCTTGAACTCTATTATATATTTATATATTCTCACTGCAATTACCAGGGCTTTCATCCCCTACTTTCATTTTTCAGTCTACTAGAGCCAGGAACATGCCATTTCATTTAGCTTGAGTTTGCTCATTCGATGACTTAGCTGCCATTTTTTTTTTTTCCAGAAAATAGCCATGGCAAACTTGAACCCAGGTGGGAAAGCCTGCCCAAGAGAGGAGGGACTTGAAAACACTAGGAGGAGACAAAAAATAAAGAGGAGATCATTAGACAGTGCTTTAAAGTATCACCTCAGGGTTAGACCTATTGGATAACCAAGTCTCTGTCTCTTTATCTGTCTCTCTCTGTCTCTGTTTGTCTCTGCCTCTCTATCTCTGTCTTTCTCTCTGTCCTGTCTCTGTCTCTCTCTCTGTCTCTCTCTCTCTCTGTGTATGTGTGTGTGTGTGTGTGTGTGTGTGTGTGTGTACCTTCTGAAGAAAAGAATGAACAAAACAGAAGCTCTGAATCCTCTACCTGATAATGAGAAGAAAGCACATGAAGAACACCTAGAAGACCGGACTACAGCTCTAAGGGCCAGCAACATGGCTCCATCAGGAAAAGCACTTTCTACCAAGCCTGATGACCTTAAATCCATCCCTGCGACTCACATAATGGAACAGAAGAACTGACTCCCTCCAGTTCTCCTCTGACCTCCACACATGTGCTGTGATGCCTGTCCCCAAGATATCAAGTGCGGTACAGTCATGTCAACAGGACTGGATTCTGCTTCCTGAGTAAAACCATTTGCGGTGGCTTCCTCATGACCCTACCTCACTATGCGCCTGGAAATTCCCATATGATAATTGCCCCTTTGGAGTTGCATTTTATTTTCTGTTCTTTCATTATTGCGTTACAAAGACATCAATAAGAATTATGGTTAAAATCAGCATGTCTTGCTGAGCCTTGTTGCATCTGCACATGCTCAGCAATCCTTGACCCAATTTCTCTTCTTGCTGTGTTTCCCTAAAAGCTTCTCTGAGAACACAGCTTAGCCACAATCAGTGGGCACTCCGCGTATGGATTAACTCCAGGAGTTTCATACAAAGATAAGGCAGTAGCCTATGAATGAGCAAAGGTCAAGCTGAGTCAGAGATTGGCTTCCCTGTGGCTGAGCCTGCCGCCAGCTCTCATCACACTGGAAAGGCTTCTAGAATATAGGCACCCCCATTAGCTGACTTTTAAAGATCTGAAGTTTCTGTATAACCACATTTTTCCCCAAAGTGACTTGTACTCATTTTAATTTAGAAAAGTTTGACATTAAGATGACCTCAGAGCAAATAGGAATTTCATTTCCTTTTTTCCCCCCAGTCATTTATTTATTTCACATCCTGATCACAGCTTCTCCTCCTTCCACTCCTCTCCTCTCCCCTCCCTTTCCTTCCCCTCCCCTTCTTCCTTTCTTCTCAGGGAAGGGGAGGCTTCCCATGGATATCAGCCCTCCTTGGCATATCAAGTTGCAGTAGGACTAGGTGCATCCTCTCCCACTGAGGCCAGGGAAGGTGGCCAGGTTAAGAGAAAGTCATCCAAAGGCAGGCAACAGTCAGAGCCAGTCCCTGATCTTGCTGTTAGGGTCCCACATGAAGACCAAGCTGCACATGTGTTACATATGAGTACAGGACCTAGGTCCATCCCATGCATACTGTTTGGTGGTTCAGTTTCTGTGAGCCCCTACATGCCCCGGTAGTTGATTCTGTAGGTTTTCCTATGATGTCCTTGACACCTCTGGTTCCTTCCATCCTTCTCCTCTTCAACAGGATTCCCTGAGCTCTACCTGATGTTTGGCTGTGGGTCTCTGCATCTGTTTCAACCAGCTTCTGGATGCAACAACCTCTCAGAGGACAGTTTTGCTAGGTTCATGTCTGCAACCACACAGGAGGATCATTAATATTCAGAGGTGAGCTGTCTTTTCTTTTTTTTCCTTGTTTTTCTACTTTCTTTCTTTCTTTCTTTCTTTCTTTCTTTCTTTCTTTGTTTCTTTCTTTTTCTCTTTTTTTCCCATGGGTCTCAAGTTGGGCCAGTCATTGGTTGGCCATTCCCTCAATTTCTGCTCCATCTTTATCCCTGCACATCTTACAGGCAGGACAAATTGTGGGTCTAAAGTTTTGTGGCTGGGTTGGTGACTCCATCCTTCCATGGAAGTCTTGCCTGGTTTCAGGAGGTGGCCATTTCAGGTTCCTTATCCTCTATTACTAGGAGTCTTAGCTAGGGTCGTCACCCTCATAGATTACTGTGAATTTTCATGATCCTCGACTTCTAGCTCATCCTGGAGATGCTCCCAATTGACCCCAGTTTTCTTTCTCTCAATCATTCTTACACTTCACCCCTCCTGTTCCCCTCCCTACCTATCTCTCACCCAGAGTTTCAGGGATTGTTCAGCATGTGAAAGAACATCAGTGTAGTCTACCATATAAAAAAATCCAAAAGAAAAAAAACAACAACACATGATCATCTCATTAGATGTTGAAAAAGCCTTTGATAAAATCCAGCACTTAAAGCAATTCCACTAAAATTAGGGACAAGACAAGGCTGCCCCACTCTCTCTGTATCTCTTCAATATAGAAATATCATCCTGACATTTACATAAATCTAAAGCCACCATAGCAGCCTTGTTCTATCAAAGGCCTTCAAAGAGTAGGCGGCCACTTTAAACTTCTTATAAGAAATTTCAGTTATGAAGAAGTACTAACGTGGGCAGTCCTTACAAGTCTGTGGAGAGGAAGAAAGTTGCACCGTTTCTAACGTATGGTTTAAATATTACTGAGCATGTGTATGTGGTAACAGAAAGTAAACTAAATATGTAGTAGTAGAAGAGGCTTTGACTTTGCAAACACTCCCTGTCTGGTCATGTTCTTGAGCCTCTGTGCGTCTTAGTCATTTAAACACTAATAATCCTGTGCATAGTATTCTTTTTTGGGAATCAAATGAAGTGTTTATACAAAGCACACTATTATTTTTGTCACTGTTCGTGGCAGGTGCTGGTTGCTTTCATAATTTCTTCACTATTGTTTTACTATGCTTTGTTTTCATTTCATGTTGCCCTGACAATTCTGATATTTTAAAATTTTGGCTTATTTTGGTAACACTTGCTTTAATTATTTTATGATTTTATGCATTGTGGGTGTTTTGCCTGCATGTGTGTCTGAGCACCTCTTATATGTCTAGTGCCAGTGGAGGTTAGGTGAGGACATTGGATTCCATAGAACTGTAGTCATAACCAGTTGTAAACTGCAATGTGGGTGCTGGGAATCGAACTCAGCTCCTCAGAAAGAGCAGCTAGTGCTCGTGAGTCATTTATCCAGCTCCTGAACTGATGGCTTGAAAATACAGAAGAAAAGAAGTCCTGGGCATTCACAGGGTTGATTGTGCAGGGAGGGTTTAATATGAGACAGTTGGTTTCTAGTTATAAGTTTTCTTGTCTTTTATCAGTTTTGGATAAGTGCAAGCAATCCCTTTGAAGTCTGTGGAAAATAGAAACACCCACTGAAGACACAAAATATGTCTCCTGGTGACAACTTCCAAACCTTGAAACTCAAAGCTTATATGCAAGAATGTCATTCACGGCAAATGAAGAGCACATGCCACTGGGCAAACTTCTAACATATGCATGTGACTTAAGGCATGACTTCAGCTTCTTAGGATGAGATGGATCCTCCAAACTCCCCAGGGATCGTTTAAGCCTTCGCCTGCCCACGCAAGTGTCCCATCAGTCTGTTCCTAGTTGACACGCTTTATTTACATCTGGACTTTGAAGGCATACCCCATCCTCAGACTGTCAGCAGTGGGCACAGGCTGTTTTGTTCAGTTGTACTCTCCAGTTAAAAATATCACTCATGGGCTGGAGAGATGGCTCAGCGGTTAAGAGCACTGACTACTCTTCCAGAGGTCCTGAGTTCAATTCCCAGCAACCACATGGTGGCTCACAACCATCTGTAATGGGGTCTGATGTCCTCTTCCGGTGTGTCTGAAGACAGCTACAGTGTACTCACATAAAATTATATATATATCACATCACTCATGAGAAAAAAAAGGATCTGAGGTATTGAAAAGGACTCCCCCTTCTGAATCAGAACACCACCATCACAGACTTAACCCTGTAGGGTTATCATCACAGCCAGGAGCTGGCAAAGTATCATGGGAGTCAGAGAGCAGCAGGGGCATCTTAATTTGTTTAACAAGCTGCCATCCCCAAGAGTATAAATAAGACCTGATAAGAACTAGAAGCTTTCCAAATCTCTGATTTATTTGTCCCCTCAGTCCAACTACCTAACACTCTCTAAAAATCTCAAATTTCTACCCTGGGAATCCCATGTCATGTTTAATTCAACTGACACAGGCAGACCCTCCTCTTCTAAGGGAAGCTTAGAGGCTCAAATTCAAAAGAGTCTTTCATGTGTTATATATTTAAATTTACAAAACTGAACCTAACCAAATTCTGGGACAAATAACATACCAGTTCTGAAATAGGTTTGTTGAATATCTTCATTGCTTTACCCCTTGCTAGGGACATTTTTTTTTTTTAAACCATGCAGTGTAGAGGCTGAAGAAGCCCTTCAAACTAATTCTCTTGACAGAGGGGATAATTACAAAATGAACCGATTACAGCTGGTTTAGAGGATGACAGTTGAGGCAAGCAGAAACTGGATTTCATTCATTGGGCAGCCAGCTTGCTCCACAGAAGCAGATAGTAAGGCTTGCAGACAGACTAGATTCTATCGTTCAGAAAGATCGAGACCCACTGCTTGAGGCTGGATGACAAAGAATGCAGTCTTTTTTTTTTTTTTTTTTTAAGAAAAAGAAGTGAAAGGAAGAAATGTTGTGTTTGTTTGCTGTACCTCAGCAGCTGCCTGCCAGGTAACTCTGGATCCACCAAGGAGCCTACCCATTCTCACTCTAGTTTGTTATTGATAATCCCCATGATCTCCCAAATGCTGCTTCAACCCTCTGGTTCTTGTTTTAAAATAAACTGCATTTTAAAAATAAAATTATAGAGGGATCTATACAAAATAATTTAAAATATATCAATGATATTAACTTTTTTTTTCTCCATTCTTGCCTTACGAATTGAGATAAAGCAGCTGGATCATGGCCCACGTTATCCTTCAAAAAAAAAACAAAAGAAAGAAAATACACCTTAAATAGGTTTTGTTGCCAAATTCTGAGGATATCTTAGACGATCTGATTTTAAAGTCTAAGCCCCATGGAATTTCACTCTGGGGCCCTCATGGCAAGCATCCAGTACTCTGCACTGCCAGAGGACAGAGAAAAAGTAGACTGGGATTTCAAAGCCGAAAGGGCAGGCAAGCCAGCGCCGAGGAATAGATCAGCAAAGGATGCTCTAAACGCGGCAACTCCCGCAACCAGCTCAAAACTGAAAGGAGTTAGAATTTATTAATTTGAGGAATGTTAATTATTTTTGTGAACCCATGCCAGAGTAGTTAAAACACTGGTTTCAGTTTGTAAAGAAGGGAGGGGAGAGGGCCATTGCATTTGGAGGTGTTTGCGAAGACTTTCTGTGAGGTCTCCTCCGCACAGCAAGGGTGCCTACGCCCACCCCGCCCCCCACCAACTCCAACCTTCCTGAGGACCTGCTTTTACCGGTTAGCGCCAGTGTGAGGTTTTAACTATCTTTCTTTCCTGACTCCTTTTCCACGTCCTAAAGACACAGCATGAACCTGGTGGGTAGACTGATTTCCAGTGTCTTGCATCTCGTTCATCCTAGTTTAGATCCTTTCTCTTCCAAGGACCCTCCCCACAGCCAGACCGCTGGCCACCTCTTAGTCCTCATTCTGGCCCTCTTTAGGCGTTTATGTGGTTTGACCCACTCTTTCTGAGCTTTTGCGCCCTGCCCCACCACCCCACTATGGTTTCGACCACCTGACTTACATGACTTCTCACAGCCACCTTCTACCTGACTATTTCTCTCCAGCTGAGCCACAAGAACTTGACACATAAAGTCTAGACCCACGGGTTTCTCCCGGTGTGCTTGTCCTCTGCACAGAGGAATTTCGTGACGTCATTACCCTCACCATGCAGCCGTCACCTGAAACCCAACCTTCTATCTTCTTTCCCTTCATTCTGAAAAAATTCAGTTTTACACATAAAGAGGCTTCATTCGAATGACTCTTCTCTTCGATACCCATGACTCACAGAACTGCAGTGCTGGCTTGTCGTAGTTCAGACTGCCCATCTGAGTGTCCATGGTTCATACCCTGGCTCTGACTTTTCTCTAGAATCTTTTCCTCAAAGACTCCAGGTCCTCCTAGCTGCACCATTGTGTCCTCAGGTACTGATACAGTTTCCTCTACTGATAACTGTGACCTCTCTCTCCTGCTCCAATGATCCACATCAAATTACCAGTTGTCTGACGGGAGCTAAGCACATAGCCAACCCAATGCCGCCCCCCCCCTTCCATCTCGCCCTAGCCCATTCCTTCACTGGGTATTTAAGTTCATTTCGACTTTTTCCAGTGTCTAGCTAGGACTCAGTTGTCTTTTCTCCAAATCTGCTTATTGTGGAGAACACATTAGACTCTGGAAAAAATCTCTGAATCATCTTGAGCTCCTCCATATTGATTAGCAAGCAACCACAAAAGTGCTGGCTGAGAACCCCTCGGTGATAATCAGCTGGAAACTTCTCTCAATACATTGAGGCTTTTCCAGTTTGCTTTTCTCGTGTGAAATTAGTTAACGACCATATTTAAATCTTGCCATAAAGAAGGGAAAATATGATCCAACTTGACACAACCATTTGTTAGGAGTTTACCATATTTCCCTTAAGTCATGTCAAAATGCCCTTATCATATCTACGGCAAAGATGCCATGCTCTGGTTAATATTCCTGTCCCCTTTCTCCATGGTACTACACAGAGTCTATATCACTACCTCATGGCAGCAATGATTAACAGTTTCCCTAAAATGAATTATTTGAGGACAGCTTTGACGCTGAACCTCCGGACAACAGGGAATGTAATAACTATCCAGAGGCTTACAACTGAAATGTTAACGAGCATTGCCATCAGCCATTCTCAACAGTAACGAGCAACACTTCCTGTCGGGTTTTCATAATGCCACTGGCCACTCAGAGAGCACAGGCACGGTCAGAAAACTGATCACTCAGCCTGACCAACAATATCAGCATCTGTACGCACAAGAACACTGTATCCAATCTCTCAATAAAGTCTTCTCCACCTAGAGTCATTTAAAGTCTTCCTTGTCCCAGAACCAAACTAGAGAGGCTCAAAGTTCAAAGCCTAAGGCTGGATATATGGCTCGGTTGGGACAGTGTTTGCCTAGCATGCACTGTGCTCCTGGTTTCACCTCCAATACTCTGTGAACAAAATATTGTTTTTGTAATCCCACAATTTAGAAAGTGGAAGGAGGAGAATGATATGTTTAAAGGTTATCCCCAGCAACATAGAAATCTTAAACCAAGGGCTGGAGAGCTGGCTCAGCAGTTAAGAGCACTGGCTGCTCTTCCAGAGGTCCTGAGATCAATTCCCAGCAACCATGTAGTGGCTCATAACCATCTGTAATGGGATCCAGTGCCTTCTTCTGGTGTGTCTGAAGACAGTGACAGTGTATTCACATACATAAAATAAATAAATAAGTCTTTAAAAAAGAAAGAGAGAAAGAAATCTTAAACCAGTCTCAGATGTGTGAGAACAGTCTCAAGAAAAAGTTATAAACATGTCCTCCCTCCCCCTTATTTACATAGCTTGTGATTTTGAGCAGACTTCTTTAGTTAAGGCCTCAGTTTTCCTGCTTATAAATATTGATAATAATATAATCACCACCCAGTGTTATCAGGAGGGGCCTGATTGGTGTAGGATGCATAAGGTTCTCAACCAAGTGTCTGGTGTGTGGAAAGCATTGGTAAAGCCTTGGCCATTGTGAGCATTTAAGTCAAATTCAGAGTCTGTCAAACACTCTCAACTCTCGTGACGTTTATAAGCCAGGGCCCTGCTCCTGCTTTGTGCTTTATTTACTAACAGGTTTCCTGCCTGTTATGTGTCTCTATCTTTCACCACTGAGAGAAAGTAAATAGTGTAAGTAAACAGAGATTATAGCTTAAAGAACTGTACCCCAAAGCTTGTGCCTCCAATCAGAGAGTTATGGGCATCATAGTCCCTTGACGCTGTGGGCAGATCCTGTCTACATAACACCTCAAAACTGAAACATACATTGAAATAATTTATGGTTTTTAAAGAGGTCATTTGAGTCAAGCTGACCAGAATGGAATGTTTTAAATTCCTAACTCACTTTGTTATTCTTATAGCTTTAATTGACAATTATTCCACTCTACTTGGAAGAAGATGGCAAGATAGCATTAGGTTTTCCTATTGAATGAAATTTTCAGCAAGAAGAATTCTGATATTCCATATATGTGTACTTGGACGTTTGCTCATTGTTTAGGTAGATTGACATCAGAAAATCCAAATAAGAACAGATGTAAATGAACTGGAGGTGATCAGACTCCTCCCTCCAGGAAGATCAAAAAGACTAACTACAGCTTAGAGAAGAAACACTCACATTCTGTGGAACACAGGGAAGCCACTTGCAACAGGTAAGCTTAGCAGCTCATACCCTACAATTATTAAAATGTTACCAAAATGGCAACTGAACGATACACTTCTTGATCAGCTTGAGAAAACAGCAGAAGAGATTTTTCTAAGTTTTCAGAGCGAAGAGAGGGCCCTTTTCTTTCCTTTTAAACTTTCCTTTGAGATATTTCTAAAGCCTATTTCTTATGGTAGCTATGTACAGCCCCAAGCATCAAACAGTATAATTCAAAACCCGAGTAAAATTGAGTTAGTATCGCCATAAAATATAATTAATAACATAAAGCCAATATTTCAAGTTTCACCTTGAAGACTCTGAGTGTTTTTCTCCCAGGGCAATGCATAGTTTAGAAATCCTAAAATAATCCCCACTCACATAGTTAAGATATGATTTTATCCTTCTGACTAGTAAAAGGGGGTGGAAAGTTTTGAGCCACTGAAGGTTGAATGCTCTTCTATAAAAAATAATTCAGGAAACTCAGTCATTCTCTACTCAGTTGGAGCTGTTAAGGCGGCTGCTGATTTAAATTACTCCTGAGCAACAATGTTTAGGAGCTCTTGGTTTCCTTTCTTTTGTTCACCCTGGTATTTTCTCTCTGAGAATGGAGAGGGGAGAGGGGAGAGGGGAGACGGGAAAGGGGGGAGGGGGAGGGGGAGGGGAGAGGGGGAGGGGAGAGAAGAGCAATTCAGACATTGAATGCACACAGCCTTTTAGCTTCTACCCATTTTCCTGCTGCGGGTGTTGAGGTGTAACATGTAGATGTTCAGTGCTTATCTCTGCTGAGGATACATGCCCAAACACAGGAGTGGGAGACTCACAAAGCAGAGAGAAAGTAGGCAGCTGACCACTCTACTTGTAACACTGTCACAATTTAGCCAAGAAAATATCCAGAGTCATAGTGTTTGTTTAAAGGCTGGTTACTCACAAATGTGTTAAATTGTACTTCTGTTACCTGTCACTTACCGTACGCTAAACAACATTGTAAGTGCATTGAAAACGTTAAGTCCCAGCCAGCCCCTTGGGATGCTGGCTTGAAGGCTTAGTCATCTGGGACTGGCGCTATTAGAGAAGGATTAGGAGGTGTGGCTTGTGGGGAGGAAGCTTGTCTCTTAGGATGGGATTTGAGGTTCCCAAAACCCATACCAGGGCGGTTCTGTCTGTCTCCTTCTTTCTGCTGCTGTGGACCAGGAGGTAGAACTCTCAGCGCCTTCTCCAGCACCATATGTGCCTGAATGATGCCGTGCCTCCCGCCATGATCATAATGGACTAAACTTCTGAAACTGTAAGCCAGCCCCATTTAAATGTTTCTTTTCTTTTCTTTTTTTTTTTTTTCTTTTTAATGTTTCTTTTATAAGAGTTTCCGTGGTTATGGTGCATCTTCACAGCAATAGAGATACACCCACTGTAGAGATAGGAAAGTGAGCCTTGGAAGCAGTTGCCAAGTTGGTGAGGATGGGATTTGAAGACAAACTCTTTTTTTTCCCCTATAAAGTATTTTACTGACATCCAAATAGAATCGGAGACACAAAACTGTAATTTACATAAGGTTGCATTATAGGAGAAGGAGTAGCACCCAAACTCTCATGTCTGACTATAAAGCCATTTTCCCCAGTATGCAAGCACAAAGCACAAAACATTCTCTACAACTGACATACAACCGACTGAGTGAGTTCAAACTGTACAACTTGTAAACTTTTGGTCTGTGCATAATCATGAAGTCATCTCCACTGTCAACATGCATATCCGTTTCTCCTGTTTTTCCCCATGCTAATTTGTGATCAGCTGAAGACAAACTCTTACCTGCTGTGGACCGCACTCCCCTGCCTTTTCACACCCTAAGCATCCTCTAACTGCATGGCACCAGGCAATTCCTAATTATTTACCAAATAACGAGGATGACCTATTCTTTCATATTTTTAATAGTAAAAATACTGTACAGATCTCCTTTGTAACTTCCGTGACAGAATTCGCTTTTTCTATTTGTTTCAGTAAGTACAAACACGATGTAAAAAAGTGGCATGTGGCTGTTTTCAGAAAACTGCACAGATCCCAAGGTCCAAATCATAGGCTCAAGACCACGGACAACGCTACTTGACTTCCCTTTTGGAAATCAAAGAAATGAGAATTAACACCAACGTCAAACTAATAAATTCTTTTGCACAAGCAAAACCCATTTTAGAATATTAAGGGACAAGAATTTATAAAGTGACCAGCCCATACCATTCCTAGGTAAACACTTGAAGGACTCTTACATCAGCATAACAAAGAGATCCATGCACAGCACGTTTACCGCCGTGGCAGTCATGATATCTGAGATTTGGCATCAGCACAGACATCCTAGTTCATAGGTCAAGGATCTGTGCATTTTCCTGAAAATACCCAGACACCACATTTCAGATCTGACTCTCAGGTTCATGGTCACCTTCTCAGTCTTTTCTTCCTTCTCTTTTTGTTCATCTCAAAGCATGCACCTACATACAGCCTTTGAGCTGGCAAGGTGTGCTAGGCACTGAGGCTCCTGGATGGTAGATTATGCTTTACAGCTGATAATTCATTTGGAAACAGTCTTTGTATTGTTCTTAAAAATAGCAAGAAGCAGACAGCAATGGTCTCATCCACATTAGCTCTCAGGCCATTAGCCACTGTGGATAACCATTCTCTCTTGTTTCTTCCTTTACCTAAGAATGTCCACTCTGCAACAAGTCCAGTAAACACCAGGGGAGTCTGGCCAAGCAAGCAGGACCCAGAAAGATGTCCCTCGCACAACCCGAAGTAGCTCCAGATCTCACATAGCCGAAAGAAGGCTTCATAACAGAAGAAACGATTTCCCATCACACCAAGCACGGCTGTTCATTTTCTGGTGCCAATTGCTGTTGTGTTTCTTTCTCCCTGGGAAATTTCTCTCTTCAGTGAAAATTCAACAGTGACTCATGGAGACCCCACAAGGAGAGATTTGAGCTCTGTGCTGGAGAACACCTGTGAAGAGGGCCACCAAGGCTGTTCTCCTGCAGACTGGATCTGCTGGGCACAGAGCCATACCCTCCGCTGGGCCAGCCCTGACCCAGGTTACTGTAAAGCTAATGATTTGCTTTAATCCAACCTAAATAAGAGCAGACGATGTTTTAAAACGTTTAATGAAAAATGTACTCCTACCTTTGACCTGGGTTCTTTTTCTTCAGATATTTAAAATTCAAACACACACAGTGAGACTATGCTTATATTTCAAACCAGAAAACCACCCTCATTGCCTTTGACCACCAACCTCCTCCCTAGTTTAATTTGTAGGCTGGCTTATCACACATCACTCACTAGACTTCCACCAGATGTGACGGCGGCAACATGCATGAACTCAGTCGTTACTTGTTTACTAGAAAACACATGAAGTCCTGGCTTTGAGGGTCGATGATTTTTGTATCCATTTTTTTGTATTACTTTTAAGAAGTAATGCCAGAGAAGAGCTAAGGGA
>JADRCH010000151.1:3947123-4057998 GCA_019843965.1 Rhynchomys soricoides
GAGAAGAGCTAAGGGAGAGCTTTTGATATGACTAGGGATAGCTGGAGTCTTCTTTATGAAACACGTTTTCCAGCTTGTGTGAACAGCTGTAGTGAAGCAGCCATCACGTCAAGTCCCAGCCCTTGGTAATCTACCTCAGTGACATCATTGCTGCATTTTAAATAGAATTCACATGTGGGAAACAGTTGCTTTCAAAACTGGCAGTTGCCCGGTTTCACTTGTGTGCATCTATGGCGTCACTGTCTGAGATATTCCGTGTGACGAGGCCTTGCTTCTGTCCTATCATAACGCAGGCACTCAGGCGAATGTTCATCTGCTCAACTTTTTCCTCCTTATCTTTTTGATCATTTCAAAATATATGTCTCCACACAGGTAAGTCCACAGCTCTTGAACAAGCAGGATGTGCTAGAGCAGTGCTGGAGCTGGCCAGAATCTGCATAGATTTTAAAAGCAGAGCTAACAGACTCCCTGATGAGAGAGGTGAGAGGTGACTTGAGATGGAATGGGAAGCTTGTGGGTGAGAGGTATTGTAAAGGAGAGTCACAGAAAAAGACTACAACCTCTTGAGGCTGAGTATTCAGATGTTGACAGGGCCTGGCTTCCAGAGCACAGGTAACGCAAGCGGCACATCTCCAGTAAGAAGCCGGTACACACGTCATCAATAGCACCCCTTCAAAGGCTCAGGTGGGGTAGGGTGTCCATAAGTGCCAGAGCACAGGGTAGTGCACTGTGATCGGAACCCAGGTCATTAAAGCCGTGGCTCCCTGTACAAACCCGGAGGGCGTTAGACAAGTCAACATCTCCAACAGTTTGTCATGGAGAGGGCAAAGGCATATGAGTGCCCCTCCCCCACTTCCCAGGGAACTGCTGGCTGTTAATGGTTGCTGGGGGGAGGAGGCTGTGATTTTCTTCCGAGTTGTAGCCGTTGACAAGCTGCTTAAGTAACATTAGATAGCCTCCCACACATGCTCATGGGAGTGATTGGACTTAAACCAGACCCTCTCCCTCTCTCCCTTCCATACCCGACACATAAAAAACCTGAACACGGGAGGGAGACAGGTAGAAAGAAGGGTTTCAGTGGAAAAGAGCAAGACAAGAAGGAATAATGAGACGTGAGGAAAAAAAGACTAAAATCAGTATATGGGTGTATAAATCTGTCTATGAATAAAAGTCCATGAGTAAGTGACTAAACAAAGAAATTGAGCAAGATCCACACAAAACAGAAGTCAACACACACACACACACACACACACACACTACACCCTGGAAAGCGTGGGCGTAGAAACAAACACCAGGATCTCCTGACCTTTGTATTTGCCACACTTATAAAATAAGCATCTCTGTTTGCCATTCACATAATAGACAATCGGATGGAGTGACCTATGGTGGTACCTAATACTTTGGTGTTGACTGATGATGTGAATTGGTTTGTACCACAGCGATTTCCTTACAGTTACTTAGCGTGTAAGTACATGACAAAGAGGATTATCCTTGTGCATGGAAACATATTGGAAAATAACCTTCCATATGCTTTTCCACCCAGATTCCCACACTGGTTCAAGGCTACTGCAGTTAAGATAGAACCACTGCCTGTTCTTTCTTTACTTCTTCACATTTATCTACATTCTTGATGGAGCCTGGTGAGAAGTGATAGGAGTTTCATGAGCATACAGCTGAGAGCATCATCCATCCCCCATAAAAAGAAATCTTAGGACCACATAAAAGGAGATGCCATGCCTCAAATGTCCCAGGTCCCTAAACTTCTCCATGCAGAACCTTCTCACAGCAGGTGGGAGGAGTCAGATGGTGTCTGTGTTTGAAATACTTCCTCTGTCTAATGCTGAAAGTAGATGAGGCTCCCTGGAAAAGCTCGAGACCTTCAGTGGTACCCTGTGCTCTCTGCCCGCACGGCCTGTAGATATCAGAACACTATTCCGTGCAAGCCGCATAACCAGCTAGGATGGAAAATGAGAACCGTTTCAAAGAGACACTGCTCTAAACCATTGGTTCTTTAAAATATTGGAGTTTCCAGGAGTTGGTGACTCCTAATCTCTGATTTAGATATGCAAAATGTGTCTTAAGATACAAGCATCCTGACCAAATATGGACTGCTTTAGGATATCTAAGCCATTTTTAAACAGACAGCCCACCTACATTTGAATGGTTTTATTAAAAGCTACTTTCCCAAACACCTCTGGAAAAACCTTGTAAGAGTGTCCTTGTAGCCACAATCAGGGTGTTCCAGTTGTGTAATACTCGGTTGTCACCTTTCTCGCTGTGGATGAATAGCATTTAAGTATACTAACGAGACAGAGAATTCCCACCCGCACCTTGAGACAGCTCCATTTACTCTAACTGGCATGATAGGAAATGATCCAAACCTGCAGGGAAGACCCAGGACTCTGCAGTGTTTTCTTCCTAAGGCAGCAGCACTGTGACCAGCCACAGACTTCAGGGAAACACTCCACTCCTGCCAGTACTCTTGAATTCTTTGGGAACGGGCCTATGGGCATTTGATATAATTAACCATTTATGTCTCCTTTAAGTCCTCACGGCATACTTTCACTATAGCAAATAAATATCTCTTTCAAAGTCAAGTTGTGAAGGGATCCCCTGGCTTTTGAAAACATGGCCACTGCCACTAGGGCTTGAGGGTTGATGTCTCAGTGCTAGAACACATTTTTACCAGAGTGAAGTCCTGAATCAAATCCTACTGCTAAAACTATCCAGACAACATACTTTATATGCTAGGACCCAATGTTCAAATAAGCTTCACTTTTAGTAATGTATTTAAAAAAATATATCTGGAAAATCAATATACTTTCATATGAAGTCCTTTGGTGCATAGATTCAAATGATAGACGGGACACATAATATTAGATAATAAAAATGAATTTACAACGTTTAACCCAGTGCGGCTCTGTCTCTAGCATTTTCTCCTGTGGTATTAGCACATGTGTATCTGTTTGTATTAAAATTCTAGAAGGCTTACTTTCATAATGGCTGCGTTATTTATTGTAGAAATCATTTGTCATGATGCTGACTAACTTAAGTACAGGGTAAAAACAAAAAAAGTTAACCTTGCAGTTTGAATGAGGTAACCCACACCTTTTTAAAATAATGCTGGTTTTTCGGTTCCAGGGTTGGCTTTTTACAGTACTGGGATTGAACCCAGGGTCTCATGTGCACTAAACAAGCGCCATACCACTCACATATTCTCAGCCCTGGTCTTGAATTTGATCAATTATTAACCCCGAATATCACTTAATTATCAATTAATTAAGAAGAGTCTTTAATTAAGGGACATTGTTCAGATGTTTCTGGGTAATAGCTTGAAGGACAACCTCAAACAGAGCTCATAGGGAAAGTGAGCCAATTTGAGACTCTTGTTTGTTTTTAAATCTCTTTTTATGAATCAGAAAGGTAGAATGTTTAACTGGCCCCTAAACCCAAGGAGAAGAAACATTGTTACTGCATGTAACGAGGCTCAGCAGGTGGAATACGGATCTAGCTTAACTCTCTGAGCTTCTTGGATCACACCGAGATCATTCAGTTTCCCAGCTAAGTAACCCACAAAATAAACAGACAGACAGAGAGACAAATAAATAAATATTGTAAAGAAAGAAAACATCCTTCTCTCTTAGCATTTTTCTCTAACTCTAATTATGAACTGCCTAGGTTTCTAGTCAAGTATCATTTATGGAGCAGGAATGGTTAAAATATCCCTGACGCAGCAGCAGTTCTGGAGTTGAGGTGGGCTTGTGTAATAAATAAACCTTTCAGAAGACCCCAGTGTCCTCAAGTAACTCTCAAGCCTCATTCTGATACAGAGGCAAGGACATCAACCTTCCCCTTACAGACAAGACTCTGAAGTGATGACATATTAATCAATGTCAAAAGATGGAGGGACAGCAGCTGAAATGCTGGCTCCCCTGTTGCTCCAGGGCTGGGAGCTTGTTCTTGACAACACTAAGGGAGAAATTGGAAACCCACCTCTTTCAACTACAGTGAAAGGGTATGTCAAAATGGGTGAGGGGCAGAGGCAGGCGGATTTCTGAGTTTGAGGCCAGCCTGGTCTACAGAGTGAGTTCCAGGACAGCCAGAGCTACACAGAGAAACCCTGTCTCCAAAAAACAAAAACAAAAACAAAACAAAGAAAGAAAAGAAAAGAAAAGAAAGAAAGAAGAAAACAAATGGGTGAGGGGCAATGTGAGGTCAGATGGATTACGCTGGAATCCCAACTCCAACACAGGTGAGTTTCTTAGCGTCTCATATCATGGTTTCCCTACCTGACAACATTCAGATACTCTATGGGGAGGCTAAAGGAAATAGATGGTTTAGTACGCACTGGACACTTAGAGAATATTAAGAAGCCAGCTGTGATGATAAATATCTGGGTTTCCAGCAGTGGGATGCTGAGGCAGGAAGATAGAACCTTTGAGGCCTGCCTGGGAAATTTCATAAGACTCTGGCTCAAGAGTCAATAGTGAACTCTAGAGAGCCCCTCCCTGTAGAGCATGTGTGGCACCAGAGGCCCAATCTCCAGCAGGGCACAAAGAATGATGAGTAGTAATGAATTGCAGGAGCTTGCAAATGTTGACTGCTAACATGGGAGGAGCTGCAAAGAATTCTTACTTCCAGGTTGGCATGCTCATCTCCGTAAAACATAGACGCTGAAAAGAAATGTTCCCCTCTCCTGGTGAGCATGACAGAAAATTGAGTACTGTTTGTGAGCCCCTGTTGAAAATAACTGCAATTCTTTAAATTGCATAGAAAAGATTCAAAAATATTGCTAGCTAAACAGTCCAGTTTTCCTCTGGGAGTTGGGTGTGCGATGAGTACAGAAGAGTTCAAATAAGAGAAAAGAGCAAGTGGGATTCATTTCTGGGAACTAAAAGAGAGAACACCCACTCCTATCCCTCAAAGCCGTGGAATGGAGGATCCTGCCTGCGGCGGCGGCGGGCAGGTACACTGGGTGAGGCGGTGAGCCAGCCACCCTCCTCGGCACCCTCAGGCTCCACGCCAATATTTCAGCAGGAACCTTTTGTTTTAACGTCTGGGCACCACAGAACTTTGTAAGACTTTTGGCTAAAATGCTTTATGGTTTTATCACATTTATTTAGTGCACACGTGTGTGCGCGCGCAAGCGCGCGCGTGTGCATAAGCCATCATGGTGGAGGTCAGAGGACAAGTTGTGGAGTAGGTTTGCTGCTTCTACTACATGGATCCCTGGAAGCGAACTCAGGTTGTCAGTCTGGTCAGCAAAGGCTTTTACCTGTTGAACAATCTCATTGGCCTTATACTAAAATACAAATATTTTGCAGTACAGTGTTTATACTGCTGTTTCTAGGACAAGAGTGACATTAAACTGACCAACTTCATGCCGTCAGAATTTTCTTGTTTTCTATTTTGAAATATCCGATGGTGTGCTAGTGTGTGTCCTCCTGTGTAGGATGGAAGCTGGGCTTGAGGTGCAGGACTCTCGATTCTGAGAACGTGCAACACAAAGATACCTTAATAGTGGGAGAGGCCTGAGTAAATGTACTATGTCCAAGAGGGTGAAGCTGTCAATAAAAACAAAATAAACCCTTTATGAGCTTTCCCATGGTTTGGGAATGCAACGTAACTCTTAGAATAGTGTAGACAGTGTTCATCCAAGAAGTAGGAGACAAACATTTCACAAGGAAGGCCCCAAAGGCACATAGAAGTCCTGTTTTTGTAAATATGCTTAATAATTCTCTCTGCCCTTGTGGCATACATACACAATAGAAATCGAGTTAATGCATAACTTCCTGAGATGGCATGATAGAATTCCTGATAAAATTCATACTTATGCTACTATAATGACAGATTTAGGACCTGATGTGAGGTCACAAAATACCTTCTTCTTTTTTTTTTTTTTTTTTTGATTTTTCGAGACAGGGTTTTTCTGTGTAGCCCTGGTTGTCCTGGAACTCACTCTGTAGACCAGGCTGGCCTCGAACTCAGAAATCCGCCTGCCTCTGCCTCCCAAGTGCTGTGATTAAAGGCGTGTGCCACCAATGCCTGGCAAAATACCTTCTTTTAAATTCTCCATTTCAGTACTGTTTAACAGCTGAAAGGCCAGTCAGCTCCGGTGACATCACTAGCAAATAGTTCCAGCAGCAAACGGTTCCTATGGCTCACCCATCTGACCTCTCTGAACGATGAAGAGAGTTCAAGAACTTGCAAGTAAAGAGGATGGCTCCAGGATGGAGAGATGGCTCAGTAGTTTAGAACACTTGCTGCTCTTGCAGAGGACCCAGACTCCATTCCTAGCACCCCATGGCAGCTCACGACTGTCTGTCACCCCAGTTCCAGGAGACCTGATGCCTTGTCTGGCCTCTGTGGGCGCTACATTCTCATGGGACACACACACAAATACACACTTCCTCTCCCCCTCCCGTTTCTTTCTCTCTCCTGTCTCTATATAATTTATTATTTTATACATTATTTATAATGAATATATTACTGTGTATTTATTAAAACATATTCTATATATTGATGTTAAGGACTGACTTTAAGATGGGACTTTTAAGTTACAGGTTCCACTGTGTCACACAGTATTGTTTTTGAGTCATTTTCTAGAACAGGAAAGTGGAAAAGCAATGTTGACTGACTGTAGTCAAGTCAACATTCAGATAACAGTGTTTGCTTTTAATTCCAATAATACCACCAACTGGAGAAAACCGGATGGGGAGCCACTTCTTTCGTCCTAGACACAGATACTTGTAGAGCAAGACTCTGCTTTCTGTTTGAAACTGCATTTTGTGTGTGTCTGAGTGTGAGGCTGGTGAGCATGTGGCCTGGGTGACCACAGTCTGTCTACTGTAACGCCTTAATGAGGGGATGCTCCCGGTTAGGTTACTGAGCAGGGAACGGTTCCTTTTGGCAGCTCTAGCTGGGACTTTTTCTCTTCTCATTCTTCCTTGTCTTATCTTCCCCCCTTTCAAAGTTCACACGGACACAAACCACGTCCTTCATTGTAATGGTAAGGCCAGGAGTGAGCTTCATGCTTGCCCTTGGTTGTTAAAACAGACAATCTAGTACCTTTATTGCTGCTTATCTCTGTGTCAGTGGCCTTGCCAGCACTCAAGATAAGAAAGTCTCTCACTTGCCAGGGGTGTGTGTGTGTGTGTGTGTGTGTGTGAGAGAGAGAGAGAGAGAGAGAGAGAGAGAGAGGGAAAACTCTAGTGTGTAATGAGCTTGCCAACCAAATCACACACTTACCAGAGGCAAAAGAAAAAACAAAAAACAACAAAAGTCCCATCCTAAAGCGGCTCGGGCTCTGGGATGTGCTAACCACCGAATGGACTGTAGTAGGCATTTTGAAAAATAGTCAGGACTTACCATTCACCAGAGAAAAGGCTGTCAATGTGAAACCCATGCGATTTGGGCATTTCCCACTGGGACATCAGTTTTCATTTTCAACTGCCTGGTGACACCATGACTCCCTGAAGGAAGAAGAACCTTAACACTTCATCCCATTTTAATTGAAATGTTAGGTGAGTCCCAGTTAAGTGAATGTGACTACCTCATACTAAATGCCCTATTGATGAGACATTAGCCACTCAATAAGCCATAGGTGCAGCATGTATATCTAAAAGAATATTAATCTGAGAGGAAGAGCAAGCAATCCGCTAAGGCTGTCTCAGGAGTCTCTGCTGTTGCTTCATAAATTTTGGGAAACTGACAGAATTGTTAATTCACTTTTGTGCCACTGTAACAGAATCCCCTAGACCTGGTAATTTGCAAAGAAAAAAAGATGTATCTTTCACAGTGGTTGAGGCTGGAATGTCCAAGGTCAAGGTCCTCACATCTGGGGAAGATTTTCTGTTGTATCACCTGGAAGCAGAGGCCGAAAGGAAAGAGCAAAGGCAGGGGAGGGAAAGAGAGGGAAAGGCTGTCAAACTTGACCTTGCAACAAACTATCCTCAGAGTAGGAAATGCACTCCCACTGT
This sequence comes from Rhynchomys soricoides, assembly GCA_019843965.1. Classification (NCBI taxonomy): domain Eukaryota; kingdom Metazoa; phylum Chordata; class Mammalia; order Rodentia; family Muridae; genus Rhynchomys; species Rhynchomys soricoides. The sequence goes on from JADRCH010000151.1 coordinate 3,955,103, forward strand.
GATGAAGATCCTAAAGACCCAGAATGCCCTCTGTAGAATGTGCCCACTGTGTCTTGTCCTGTGGGCTTAACCCCAATGCCGTGCTGTTGACTTCAAAGGCTTCTTGAAGACTCTGGCTTCATGGATGGTTTGATGAGATTTGGCTGCAGCAGGTTCCTGATAAAAGGACGAATGCTGCCTTTTCCTCTCCTCGCCTCTCCTCTCCTCTCCTCTCCTCTCTTCTCCTCTCCCTCCCCCTCTTCCTCTCTTGTTCGTCGTGGGATGGTGCAACAGGAGGGTTCTCTCTAGATGTGAACCCCTGATCTTGTATGTGCTAACCTTATTTGTTATAAGTTTCCCAGTACCAGGTGTTTTGTTACAAGAGCGTTAAATGAGCTAAGTGCCTCCTTTCCATTTTTACAGTATTTTTTTTTCTAATCTAATTTGATGACGTTGCTTTAGTGGTTACCCTTAAAGAATATTTCCCATGCTCCCAGGTCATTAGCATAAAAATGAGTATGTTTCTTCCTGTTACACTCATATTTATCTGGTTAACTCAATTGTGGGACCGTGAAAAGCAGCCTGGTTTCTGGTTGAGCTAAGGTTTAACTCCCCTCCCCTCAAGCTCAGTAGGGGGTCCCCAGTAGGGGACAACCAAACAAGGAATGGTCAGCGTTTGCCATGCTCCTAGGAACCAGGCTCCTGATACAAGACTGAAGCTCTCCATGGGTCTGTGACTACTGGTCAGGTAGCCTCAAGTCCCTCCACAGGTAGAGGTATGGCCAAGTAGTCACAAGATATCCCCATGTTAATGAGGCACCTAGAAGCTTAGCCACTCCCCTTCCCAGCCACTATTTCAACCTCGCCCCTCCCTGAAGTCTCGGGAGTACAGATTCACTCATGCCACTCCCTGCCATGGCAATAAATGCCCTGAAAGCATGGACTGTCTCTTTTCATTGGGATCCACCATGGGGACCAATGGAACAGGCCTTTGTCTAAAGAGCCCTGTCTAGACTCCCCAAGGAGGACTCCCAGTGCTCCCAGCCATGGTCACAACCAAACCAAACCCAACCAAGTGAGCTAGCCAGCAACAAGGCCAGCACCTGGTCCCTGGTGGGATCCAGCCAAGCTCCACCCTGCTTTTCCCCTTCAGCCTGGGCTAGATCCAAGCAGAGGGCCCCCACTTCATTCTCAGCTCTTCTCTAGCATCCAGTGGTGACTGGGATGTCCAAGAGCATGTGAACCTAACAGAGCTGGCTTCCAGTGGTCCCCAGACCCGAGTCTGCACTCCTCCACCCCTGGGGCAGTGTTCCACAGTGGCTTCTCACAGCCCGACACCTTCCTGGTAGTGCAGTGGAGTGAACACTGTCAAACTGCCCGAATCACACCTATCCGAGGGGCCCTGAGCCCAGAGGGAATGCTCAGGACTCTATTCACTCACCGCCAGTTAACCCAACACTCAATGCCTAATTTAATTGTGTAATTATAAACACAAACCAGCCTGGACCTAGGGAGGATCAGTTACTAACTGTCAGGGGCCCACACATGAAGAAGAGTGTAATGGGGAGGACCTGGTGGCCTCCAGAGGAGGGCTAGGCCACAGTCAGCAGGTATTACAGAGAGGACAGAGGGTGACAGGGACTTATCCAAGGAGCTGATAGAGGAGAGTCTGATTTAAAAAAAAAAAAAAAAAAGCTTTGATTGTATTCCCAACTAGCTGATTAAGAAACTCAGCCCAGTGAATGGGGGGAGGGGTCAGGAGAGCTAAGCAGACCTTAGGGGACGTGTGTTCGGAAAGGAATTCCTGATGTACAAATGGACCAGGCTAAGGAGGGGCAGAGCAATCTGTCCGGACAGCCATCGAACGAGCATAAAGTGAAAGGAAGACACGTGGCTTCGCAGTAAATGGGGAGTTTGTAGATTATGGGGTGGGGGGTATAGTGAACTAAAGAGGCTGTTGCCGACAGAAAAACTGTACACGTCCTCTCTGAATTTCGAACTTTACTTCCAAGACAATGGAACCCACGAGGGTCATCAGACAGAGGGGTCCTCAGCCCTGGTTTGAGTTTTCTGGAGCTGTCTTTGCATTGTGAGGAGAGAACTGGAGTGCCAGACAGAAGGAAGGAGGTGTAGTCCTGATCCATGGGCCTGGAGTTTGCAGGATGTCTGAGGAGATGGAGACAGGTACCTACTTTCTAGGTTGGCTTCATCAGAACGTGCTGGTTGTTTGTGGAGATGATGCTAAGGATGCAGGCTGACTTTTTAGGATCTAGAGTTTCTACCTGGATAGAGTGAAGCATCCTTCTTTGAGACAATAAACACAGGAAGAAAAGGAGTGAGGCTCAGGGATGACGAAACATGATTCTGAACGAATCACATATGAGTGTGTGTGTGCGCGCGAGTGAGTGTGTGATTTAGGAGAAAGTTCTAAACTGGAAATCAGGGTATCAGAATGAGATGTGAATAGAAGTGTAAATTTAATCCATGAGGAAAGTAAAGCTGAGCGTGCCCAAGATAAGTGAGTCCAGCATCTCGGAACAATGAGAGACTTCCCTTGTCTCTGACATCTCAGGAGCAAGTCAAGGCACCCACACCACACGACAGCAGAGGCATGTGTATCCTGACATTTTTAAAAACTTCAGAGTAGCAAACCTGGTTTTCCTTATGCAGATTAGTCAAGCAAGACGAATCTGGAAAATCCATAGACTGACTGTAGGGAATCATCCTGGAAGCCCTGTAATTCTAAGTATTTCTTGTCTGTCATTCTAAAACATGGCAAGCTACAGGCAGACGGAAAGAAAGGGAGCGGAGATCTTGCCTAAACTAGGGTATGTCAACTTGAGAGTTTTTTATTTCCCCATGAATGGCCATGCTTACACAGGTGAACGCTACATTTCGAGTCAATGGGTATGGGGTTAAAGTCTCAATTCCACCAGCTATCTCATCCTGCCTCATCTAGCTGGACGAGTAGCCCCAGTCACAGACATGCTCAGGCAGATACCATGCAGTAAACAGCCTATAGAAATGCAACCTTAAAATTAGTTTATGTCACCCCAGAAAATATTAGGCATCTCTTCAGGGCCTATTTTCCCTGAGGGGTTAGCAGAGTAACTCTGAGCTCTCCATCACTTTCAACACCTTGCTGTCCAGGTTACAGGCAGAGTACATCTAGACAGGCTTCACTGGGCGCCTGGTAGTTCGATTCTACCTCAATATACCCCACAGACGGGCAAACATTAAAGTCTGATAGACTTTTCAGTTAAGAACTGTCCTGGTTCAAAAATCAGGTAGACCAAGGTAAGTGTGTGTGTTTGTGTGTGTACGCGTGCGTGCGCGCGCGCGGGCTTGTGAGAGCATGTGTGTGCCCTCACATGTGTGAGCATGTGTGCGCGCGTGAGTGTGAGAGAGCATGTGTGTGTGTGTGCGCTCATGTGTGTATGTGTGTGCAAGTGTGTTTGTGTGTGTATGTGTACGTGCTCGTGTATGTGGTTTTTTCTTTCAAGGTCTTAGCATATATTAGTGTAGTTGCTCTTATTACTTCTAGCTATTGCTTGGAATCTGATTGCCAACTTGGATTTATTTATTATTTTGTTCATTAATTTATTTAATTATTTATTAATTTATTATCACTCCCCTCCAGCTCCATCCATTATAAACCAAGCTACCATATTCAAAATCATGTCTTCTGTCTGTCCATCCATCTATCCATCCATCCATATGCACATACATTTGAGACAGGATCTCACTGTGTTGTCTTCGCTTGCCTGAAACTCAGAGGTCCGCCTGCCTCTGTCTTTCAGTGCTGGGCTGCCAGGCTAGACATATACATTATATACAAATACACATACATATACATTATATATATCCAATTTATGGGCATAAAAGACCCCACTGGCACCGATCTTAAAACTGTTTTCATCAAAGCCACTGTTTCATCCGTCAATAGTAAAATAATCGCTAGCAACTGGAAGGCCTCGGAACACCAGAACAATTTTAACTGTACTCCCTAAAGTTTCCCCTAAGCAACTGCAGCTCAGAGCACCAGCCGGCTCAATCCTTCGCTGGCTCCCTCTTGCCTTCCCATTCCATCTGATCTATGGTTCCCAGGACATAGCGGAGACTGCTGGCTGCAGACACTGGAAAATGTAACTCGGAATTTCCTACAATCTCAGCTCCACTTTCTCCCGGGCGCCGGCCCCGGGCTGGAGCCTTGTTATTGTCACGTGGCCGCGGGTGCCCGGCAGGCCAATGGGCGCGCGCCCGCTTCCGCGCCCCGCCTCGCCGTTCCGCCGCGCCGGGACCTCGCGCCCAGTCGCCCGGCGGAAAAGTTTCTCTGCGTGCGATCGCCGTCTCGGACGCCGCTCGGGCTGCCCGCACCGTGGCTGCCGGTCCTCGGCTGCTGGCTCTCCCGCTGTGCACAGGCATGCGAGGCCTTCCGTGCCGGGACTGAGAGGTTAGGAGCACGAGGCGGCGATCCGCGTGTCCAGCCCGGTCTGGGAGTCGGTGCTTTTGGGGGTGCGCGAGGCTGCAGAGCTCGGGGCCCGAGCCGGAGGCGGCGAGGCGCGCGGCGATGGGTGCTCCTGGACTCCGAGCGGCCGCGGCGGCGCTGGGGCTGCTGCTGTGCGCGGGGCTGGGGCGCACGGGCCCGGCGGGGAGCGGAGGCCACGGGGCGCCCGGGCAGCTCTCGGACGACGCTGTGCAGCGCCCGTGCCCTTCAGTCTGCCACTGCCTCGGGGACCTGCTGGACTGCAGCCGGCGGCGGCTGGTTCGCCTTCCGGATCCTCTCCCGGCCTGGGTCACACGGCTGTGAGTATCAGTATTATTCCGGTGGGATGGAGGGGACCGGCCCGCCAGGGGTGTGGGACGAGAAGAGTCCGCTGAGGCCCGGGGCTCAGGGTGCACTGTGCAGCGCCCAGGCCACCAGCGGAGCCCCGTGGGGGGACTCAGTCTCCCTCTGTATCCGCGCAGGTGGGTTCTAGGCTCGCCACTCCCGGGCCAGCCGACCCGACGCCTGCGACCACAGGAGTCAGTCTGCGAGACCCCATGCCTTGCAGAATTTCTTCTGAGTTTATGTAGGAAACTGGCCCAACTGTAGCTTCTCAGTGGTTAGGGTCCCTGCCTGTCGCTAGACAGTCACCGCAGGCGCGCCTTTCTCAAGCTAAGGTGCACCGACTTTTCTCTCCGCTGTGCTTAATTTCACATTAGCAGACCATCAGCCTCGCTCCCGGGCCACTTTGTAATGCGTCTTGGTTCCTGTGAGAAGTTGGGTGCGAAGACTGATCGGGTAGATAAGCAATGGAATTGGGTTTTGAGAACCGAGATCTGGTGAAGTTTTAGAGCCGGCGCCGAGGGCTGTTGGCGGATTTTAGCTGGGAAGCCAGAAAACCCGAAGTCACTGCCAACTGTGTGGAAGAACATGGAAGAAAATATAATTTACTTGGAAATGAGAGTTCTTACAAATGTCAACTCTCTTTATTCTCTCCCAACCCCTAATTTTGTTAAAATTGGAGGGGGCGTTTAAGCCAGAAGCAAAAAAGCAAAAGTTGTACTGTATCCCCCCCATCCCCTCCAAAATTGTCCCGTTTAGAAGAAATCAAATAACTTCATACTTACAGATTTTCAAGTTTAGGCCTAGCAGACATTCTCAGCTCTTAACAATCATAGGTCTTGACAATAGTGGCCAGGCGGTTTAAACAATCGTGTCTTTGATTCAATGTCCCAACCTAAATTCTTTCATCGGTTATAAACTGTTGACCATCAACCAACACGCTCTCTTAAAAGGGAGTTTAATAAGGAAATAGAATTAACGAGAATTGGATTGATATTTAATGGCTGATTATGGAATGTCTGATGTAGCAGCTTTTATTACTCGTGAAAGGGGAGATAAAGACTTGAGCCTGAAGCAGGAAGACTTTCAATTAGTTGTGGCTAATTCCATTCAATTGCCTCTTGCCGGGTGGGGGGTCACGCTTGCTGAGTTCGTGAAAGCGGAATGGCTCTACTGACAACATATGGAATTGAGCAGGAGAATGCCTGGAGCTGGGCACCTATGGATGATGGGGAGGGGCGGTGGGGGAAACTAAGACTTTGTCTCCCTGGAGTGCCTTTAGAAATGCTTACTAAGTCTAACTTTACCCAGTAGTTTCTCAATGACAGGTGACCCACTGAATTTAGATGGATTTCAGAAAACTGTGTGGACCCTGATTAGTAGTTGAGCTGAATCAAAAGCAGGATTCAATATCTATTTAAACGTTCTTAAAGGGAGCTGACCTAATTAGGATTTTGTTTTGCTGATAATTTGGTGGCACACTAAAAACAAATTACAGTTTATTTGGTTAGCACAGTCTTTAACTACATTTCCGCCAGTAGTAAATTGTCTCAATACACGTCTGCATTCCTTAAACGTATGTGAAAATACATTCCACTTGTATAAATAAGCGCTGGGTCTCTTGTCAGACACCCTGCTGTGCTGGCTCAGCCTTTCCATCCTTGTACTTCTGTGACTTCTGACCGACTTTGGAGGCATCACCAAGCCATGTGGGCTCAGGTTCTTTATTGTCAATATTTCCTTTGTATACTCTCCAAAGTCTCTTCCCCACCTCAGAGAAGAGCAAAAGGCAACATGCAGTCCTTCTCCCCTGTTATTTTGTGTATTGCCATAGGAGGTGTGAGCTGCGCCTAGTTAAACCTTAGGTGGTTACATTAGCTCTTAAGTAGATGGCTTCCAAGACCAGGGAGTGAATTGAAAATGTGTTTCATTCTCCACCGCCCTCCTTCCTTGGGCGTTTAAAAAAAAAGCAAAGGTTTGTCTTTGGAATAGTTTGAGAAAGTTCAGAAAAAATATGCTGTGTCTTTTGTTTCCTTTGTTGAATCGACAAGTTAGGAATGTCTGTGCTTCGTGTGTGTGTGTGTGTGTGTGTGTGTGTACACGCTCGCACACGTGTTCCCCCACTTTCCAGTTGTCCTTTCTTGCCACAGGAGAGCCTTGTGTGGAGCTAAACAATAATAACACTGTACCCGCCTCTGCTTTCAGAAGGAACCTGCAGTTCTTTAATGAAAGTCGCTGTTAAAAAAGTTACTGCTGGAACCTCAGTCAAAGAGCTTTGTGCCTCTCCGGAGCTCTGAAGCCAAAGAGGGGGGGCTTGTTAAAATAACGCTATTTAGCCAAAGGGGGCGAATGGTTTGATTGCCAACTGGAACCTCAAGTGTTATTAAATTCTAGCTGGGATTTCAGATGATTTATCTTATCACGAAGAAATGTCGGAGGTCTTAACAGGGCTGAGGAGTTAAGTCCAAAAGGTAGTTTGTACTGGAGTGACTTCTTTGGTGTTGCCTGTTATGAATCTTCTGGAACAGGGTACTTGCTATTGGGGGTGGGGAGGGAGTAGTAGGTCTTATGTTTTCCACAGCTGTTTCTCTATATTTTCCAGACCAAAACTCGAGCATAGCAGGCTGATTTACGAGTCGCTTTGGATCAGTGTTTTAAAACAGCTACAGCCTGCCTTTTTGTCTTTCGGCTTTCCATATTTCTGCTGAGTTAGCAGCTTGGCAGGCCCCTGTGGGATTGATTAAGAAGCTATGCTGTATTTGTGTTTTCAAATTTGAATTGGAAGTCAGATTTCCAAATGTTTAGAAGGAAGAAAATGATAGCAAGAACCAAATGTTGTAAAATTAATAATTTTCACATATGCTCATTGACTTGATAAAATGGAGAGTGACTCTACAATATACCGGGGTGGGGGTGGTTTTTTTATTTTTTTTTTTGCCTATGCCCGGTGACTTTCTGGGTAAATAGCGCCTCCCCACCTTTCCTATCTATTGACCTCCTCACAGCAAGTCTTTTTAAAAAGTTTCCTGGGGAAGATGTTCTTTCACATACGGAAGAGTCTGCCCTCCCTATTGGCTGGTTTCTTTCCTGGGTTCAAGGAAACACTGGAAACATTGTATCTCCACATATCTCTTTAGTGTTCCAGCCATAAAAACAATGTAGGGAAGATGTAGGAAACCGTGGTATCCTCTAAACGGAAGGTAACTATTTCTGAAACGTATATTACTTTAAAAATCTAAATTTAGGTAAATTAAAGTTTCATGGCTTTAAGCATTTAGCAGTAGAAGTCACTTAAGCATTTTCCCCTCCCACATATAATATGGTTTTAATAGTACGCAGAGCTCAGGATGGAAGCATTTGCAATAACTGAAATATGTATAGCTGCCAGCTCCTGCTGGAGGACATGCAACCAGTGTCCCCAGAATGTGCACTGGGCTGAAGGCCTGTTCCCAGTTCAAAGGTCTTTGTTTCAGGAATCTCCTCCCATTACTGGTAGAAAACTTTGAGCGCCCGATCTCATTTTTCCCAGTATCTCCCTGCAAAGTGTTCCTTCCCAGGAGCAGAGAGCAGTTCTTAGCTTTCCTTTTCTTTCTTTTAATTTAAAAGAAAATTAACTGTATTAAATGTAAATACCAGATTGGTCCCCCTGTGCTTTCCAACACAGGAAACAATGCTGGGTGGGGAAGGGCTCAGCATTCTTGAGCTAAGTGGCTCCAAATGACTGCCTGTGGAGCGAGGCTGAAGTCCCAGGTGGAGGGCTCTTTTCTTGGTTGTGTTTTAAAGCTTGTGGGCAATCTGTGACTGTCTGGGGTGCTAAAGCACACAGGTTTTGTTGGACTGTTTGCTAATGTGAGTTGTTGGGCTCACGGCTTCCTTGATGAACTCCAGATGGACTTGGGCTGGACTGTGAGGGAAAGTGTCTGGCTCCAGCCTGCGTGGTGAGCATGCACAGCAGTGGTTGTAACTGCAGGATTTTTATAGTTTAAAACTGAGCCAGATTTTTTTCCCCCTTCATGTTCTAACTCCACCAGAACAAATCTACTCATGTCTGTTACTGTCTGGTAGGTCTTTAGGCAAACAGAGCTTAAATAAAATCTTTGCAAGTTCTTTTTTATTTTGTTTTAAGGTGAAATACAGAAATCAGGGCTTACTCCCCAAACAAAAAGCTTGGAAAATGACAGTATCCTTAATTTTGAATTGTTGACTAAGCAAGAAGTAAAACTGTTTCTCTGAGTGTGATTTCTATTTTTCTATTGTTTGAGGAAGTGCATTTTGATGTACGTTACATGGCTCATGCTTGTCAGCAACTAACTTTAATTATCTCGCACTTTGGTTATTTGAAAAATCTTCATTTAAACACTGAAGAATTAACTTAGGATCAGCTTGCCTCTTGAGGGAGGAACTTGCAGCCACACTGTGCGTGAGCCTGGTTTCTAGCGGCTGTTCTGCCATTTCACCTCCATTATACTAGCTTGGCAGCGGCATGTCGACAGGGTGTTGAAACATCTGTTAGGCTTTGGTCCTTGTTGCAGATCTCGGTGCTGAGTAGACTTCCCAGCCCAGAACATTGTATGGACAGGAGTTTGTTACTTTTAGTACTTTGTTGCCTGTGGGAATTGTTACTAAGTTTAACTGAGCCTTTGGGTAAGAAGCACATTTATTTTAGTGTCTAAAATATGTTCGCGGGATACTTGTAGCATTGGTGGGGCATTCTTAGATGGTAAGTGTGGTTTAAATAGCATTGCTGGATGTGGAAAGTCAAGGAGTTCTTGAAAGAGAGGATTCAGGCTGTGGTGTATCCTTTTGAGCATGTACTTTCACACACACACACACACACACACACACACACGCACACACACCACACTAGGAATCTAGCCCTTTAACACATTTAAACAAGTAAATACCCGTGGATATCAGCTTCTGCTCTCTTCCACTGCAGTAAGTACATTGGTACTTAGTTTTGTTATAATAAAGTGTTTCTTCGGAGTCCTTGTTTCGGGTACCTGCCTAATTAGCCACTTTTCATAGTCTATGATGTCACTGTATCAGGTTGGGGGGGGAGAGGGTGAAGCAAAGCACAGTTCTCAAAAGATCCGTTCACCAAGTGCCAGAAAACACCCCTTAAAATGCTTGCGGACTTCAAGGATTTGAATATGCCAGCCTCTTAGACTACTTCTGTCCTCAGCGTTTGTCGTTTTGACTTTGGCATTTGGTTGTCACCTAATTTGTGGACGGAATGGTCCGATTATTTCTCTGCTTGTCACTGGTGTTGAGAGAAAGAATTCAAAGCCCCTAACGAGTGGGTCAAAGTGATATTAGTGACATTTAAGAAACTAGTGATATGACTTTTGTTCTCTTACAGGGACCTGAGTCACAACAGATTATCTTTTATCCAGACAAGTTCCCTGAGCCACCTTCAAAGCCTTCAAGAAGTGTGAGTCTCACTTATCTCTTTTTTGAGTGTTGAATAAAGTATTTCCCTGTGGGTCCATTTCATGGGACGAACCTTGAATGATAAGAACGTCCTTCATACTTTTAACTTGGTTCATGTCTTTAAATACTGTAAGGGGTTTCCACGTCTTTGGATTTCAGATGATGTAATTGCCTTTTTCTGTTCTTTTGGCATTTATAGGAAGCTGAACAACAATGAATTAGAGATCATCCCAAACCTGGGACCAGTTTCTGCAAATATTAGACATCTCTCCTTGTAAGTGAATCGAGCATCGTTCCCAGGTCTATTTATAGGAGCAGTGAGTGCTCTCTAGATCAGTGGCTCTCAACCTGTGGGTTGTGACCCTTTTGTATGTGGGAGGGGTGTCACATATCAGATATCCTGTATATCAGATATTTACGTTATGATTCATAACAGTAGCAAATTGCAGTTATGAAGTACGAATGAAGTAGTTTTATGTTTGGGGGAGGGGTCACCACCACATGAGGAGCTCTATGAAAGGGTTACAGCATTACAGGGCTTTAGAACCACTGGTCTGTATGGACTGACATGCGCTTCTTACAAGCATACTTCGAATACCCTTCCCAAGGCATAACAAAGAAGGCCTCTGTAGATTAACTTATTTCCACTTCTAAATCTCGAACATTTATTTATTTATTTATTTATTTATACGCTATTTATGATGCCAGGAACAGAACCCAGAGCTTCTTGCTTGCTAGGCAATCCATTAAGCTACAACTTCCTCAAACATTCTTCCAACAAAAATTCCTTTGCACTTTATGCTTGCTAACTTGACTTCCAGGATTCAGTAGAGCTACTTTGAGCTTTGATTATATTCTGTAGACTAGAACTTAAATTCTGGCATTGCAAAGTGGTTGGCATAGGAACTGTGCGTTATGGTAATGTTTTAGAGAATGGTCAGACTTACTGTGTGAGGGTAATGGGAGTTGGTTATATGCTATGGATGCGTCTTTATTTTTAGCTCTGTGTGTGTGTGGATTTGTGCAAATGTGGGTGCAAGTGACCTTAGATTCCAACAGAAGGCACTGGATGCCCTGGGTCAGTTATCAGTTGCTAGACGTGGGTGCTGGGAATTGACCCACGTCCCACCACCTCTTGAGCATGGCTTCTGGTGTTGGAATCAGGGTTAAAAACACCCACTGAAAATGTGGACATAGGTAGTTAAGTCAATAAGTGAGGTCAAAATATTAGTTTGTGAAGTTTTCAGATAAAATTAAAATTGTGTCAAATTTTCTGTATTTTCAGTGCAGATAACGTTCATGCCTTTGAGGTCAGTTTTTGGGAACATTTTGTCTTTGCAGCACTTAGAAGTAGCACTTCGCATGTTCCAGGTCTCATTTCTAAAATCGAGCCATTTCCCATTTTGATTTTGAGTAATTAAAATGTTTGCTTGTCTCTAAAGTTAAAACATGCTCTTTACACAGTTTGATTAAAAACACCATTTTTTTTTTCCCCCTACTAAGGGTGTTGGGAGGGTTGAAGTTATGTAGTCAATTTCAGGCAAGCTGGTCAATCAATTAAAGTGATCACTCTCCAATTGCTTCCATCTGGTGATTTATAGTGGTTTGTTTTTACTGAAGGCCGGGGTCAGCCAAGTCACCGTGCAGCCTCCCTGTCTGCTTTCTTATGTTTGAATAAGAACTAAGTGGCATTTGATACTGATGTGGTTTCTCCACAGATCAGAACCAGAGACGAATGGAAGAAAACGCACTTGGTATTTGTCAAATAAACACCGAATTTAAACAAAGAAAAGTTTTCGTATTGGTATTAATACCTATTTTCTTCATGTTTTAATGGCACCCGAGTGGAAGGGATCTTGCAGCCTTGGAGTTATTCTTGACTGACCAAGGGGGCCCTTCGGAATCCCTCTATCTTGTCGTCTTTGTCTTGTATTTTGGCAGATTCTATCAACAGGCTTAAGAGCCTGGCACAGTGGTGGCTGAGGGTCGGCAGTGTGGTTTTTATTTTTCTTGCTCTGGGTAGGGTAGGGTAAGGTAGTTTAGCATGGTTTAGGGTCCAAACCGAAGAGCATGGGAGGAAGTTACGAAATTCTCTTGGAACTAAATAGCAACCTGAATAGCATCACTTGTATCTAGAAGCCAGAATGACTCTGAAAGTTCCGAATGTTCCACGTGCTGTTTCTGTTTGTGTTTGGCGTTAGTGAGGCCGTGTGTCAAATTAGCCTCAGTAACCTCCCTTCCTTTCCCTCTTGTTGGTTCATAGTACATCTGGGCAGCCAAAGTTTTGTTCTCACATAATGAGAGGCCCAATTATTGCTTAGCTTAGGAAGTCCCTGTGGGTGGTGATTTATGTGAGGAGCCTGCTCATACAATATGGCGACTGAAAAGGAGTTTTTATGCCCATGAAAAGTCTTGAAAATTTGACCCCTCTGGTGGTTTCTTTCTACAAGGGTTTTATTTTTCTCCGGAGGGCTCTTCTGAATATTGCAATATATGGTTATTTCTAAAGCGTTAACATCCTCTGTACCGTACTGTATAGATAAACATTTTCCTTTATAGAGAAGCCCTTGAAAGTAATCTCTGCTAAATATTAATACTGTTAAATACATTTCTGAAATTGCAAAAAAAAAAAAAAAGCATTAAATTACATGATGTGACTCAGTTTCAGTACTTGCCTTAGCTCTATATTTAAACTGCATTTTTGAAAGTAGTTTCCAAAACTGTTTGACCTTTGGTACTCCCCCCCCTTTCTTTTCTCTACATTTTTTGGGGGGAAGGAAACATTTTTCTAGGATGTTTATATGATATAAAAAGGGAAAATTAGTTGGAATCTTAAGCTAAGCCATATGTAAGGATCTCACAATCTTTATATAAAATCATCTTTGTGATATCTATCTATCTATCTATCTATCATCATTATTATTATCTATCTATCTATCTATCTATCTCACAAACTCAGGCTCCTCAGAAGTCTGATAAAAATCTGAGCAACAGGGATGCTGACTGGAGAGTCCCTGAACACCCTCTTACCAAAGCTTATCTCTGCCGTGATAACAGATCTTTTAGAATGCAAAAGAACTAATAGACTGCTCAGATCGAAGTGATTTGCTGGGGCAAGCATGCATCTTTGTGTGTGTGTGTGTGTGTGTGTGTGTGTGTTTTATTCAATGATTGATTTCTCTCTCAAATCATTGAATAGCTATGGCAGAATAGGGTGTTTGTTTGGTTTGGTTAGGTGTTTAGGAATGTAAAATCCTCTCAAAGTAAAAGTGTTGACCACATGCTTGTCTCTGCTTTATGTGGTATGGCATGACTTATCCATGTTCTAAGCCCTTTTGAAACCTGTAACATGAGCGAGGGGATTTCATTTGTGAAACATGGTGGTTAAACAGGGCCACTCAAGTCTTGACGCTGATGGCTGAAGTATTATTGCCTGACCTGACCACGTGTCCTTTCCACGTGGAAAGACATTTGCCACGTGTCCTAGAGATGAAAACTGTTAAGTCACTGGCTGTCACAGGTGCCCCTGGAGTTCAAATGGACATTCTCTGACCCCATTCCTAGAGAACCACAATTGGTGGGTTGGGGCAGGGCTAGGAAACATCAATTATATATAACACATCTGTCCTCTGGATTCTTTTCAGTTCTGACATAAATATTTCTGAAATAAGAGTCAGGTCAGTGTCATAATCAAGAGGACATTGTCATCTTTTTACAAGTTCTTATGTGCAGGTGTGTGTGTGTGTGTGCACATGTGGAAGCCTGAGGGCAATGTTGGGCATCTCCCTCACCCTGCTCCTCCTTCTCTTCCTCCTCCTCCTCCTCCTCCTCCTCCTCCTCATCCTCATCATCAATTATTTGAGATGGGGTTTCAGCGAGCCTAGAGCTCAGTAATTTAGCTGGTGAACTTGGCTGGATGTCAGGTTTGAGGACCTTCCTGTCCAGTGCTTTCCAGACTGAACCATCCCCTTGCAATGTGTTTCTAGGTACTGGGTAGCTTTGCTGGTACCGCTTTAAAACATGGGCTTCAGTAGAAAGCCATTGAAGACATTTTAACAGTATGGTGATTAAATGTAATGTGTGAAAACATCAGTCCAGCTTCGGTATGGAGGGTGGCTTGGAGGTGGCAGACAACTGCCCCTTCAGCAGAAGTGTGGTGAGTGCCTGGTCTGTGGAGGATCATGCCACTAGAACCATTGTTAAAAGCAAAGCTGGGAGTGCTGGCTGGCCTTGTGCAAAGACCTGCATGTTTGCTCACTGGAAAAAAGCTCAAATGGCCTGGGATTCATTGCTGGCGCGTTCACATCCCCCACCCCCACCCCCTTTGTGTGTGTGTGTGTGTTCTCTCTTCTTTAAATTGAGAATGCTAGCAGTACCTGTCTCCCAGAGTCATTGTGAGGATTTGTGGAGAGAAGCCCAGGAAAGACATCTGGTATACCCCAGGTGGTGGGTGGTGGGGAGGGAGGTGATTCATTGACCTATAATGCAGTGGGTATATGTTATCTGCTGGGCTCTCTTTCAGGTGAAGAGTCCAAAATCTGTTTCATGTGGTGGAACTTCATTTCAGTAAGAAGGGAGAGAAAAACAGGATAGGTAAGCCAGCTTCAAAGGAAAAGGTGGCTTTGGCTTCTGATATAGGTGTGATTAGTGAGTCCTGGCAACTGACCTTTGATGTGGTCAGGAAAGGCCAATATTGACAGAGACCTACTATGTGTCAAGTTACAGCTCCCTAAGGTCAGAGGTCAGCAATGAACAAAACAGACAAAAATCCTTGCTACCTTAGCAGGGATGTCTCACCTTCTCATGGGAACAGGATACAAATGGGAATGAGTTGTCCACAGAGTTGAGTAGATCCTGGAGAGAAAAATAAAGCAGGAAAGAGTCTGAGAAGTGGGTGTGGCACAAGAAGATTGACAGTTTAAAAGAAAGGCCAGTAAGATTGCTTGGTGGCACTTGCTGCCAAGCCTGAGGACTTCAGTTTGTTTCCCACATCCTACATGATAGAGGAAGAGAACTAACTCCCACAAGGTGTCCCATGACTTCTAATAGTACACTGTGGCTCACTGTGGCACCCCTCCCCCCCCCCAGTAAGTAAATGAATAAATAAATGAAAGATAAAGGAATGCAGAGAGAAAAGGGCTCACTGAGAAGGTGAGACTTCACCAAGGGCCTCACAGTGCACGTTGGAGGCTGGGGCTCATTCTTCAGCTGGCCCCACCCCACGCTGTCCTGCTGCATCCCACCCCGACTGCCTTGTGGATCTAGCTGTTACCCAGTTATCCAATAATCTCATTCCTATTGTTCTTCTGTGTTAGGAGACTTGCATGGCTGATGTCCTACTACAGGTATATAGTGTATAGTTAGTGCTTAATTAACATATGAATTAGGGAATATTTATAGAAAGCCATGTGTGCTAGCATAATTCAGACAGACCTTGTATATGCATAGTCTAAACCTGTGGCTAAATATTTATAGTGTTCAGCTGCACATACTTGGTAAAGTAATAATAATAATAAATTATACCAATAGCAATAACACTAATTAAAAAGACCAAATTAAAAAGAATAAGAAAAGCAATTTAGGTAGCTCAGGATTCATGATGTGACTCTTCGGTGAGAGCCGGTTAGGGAGTAAGTAGCAAATGGGACTCCATGGCCTCCTCTTCCCTTTGAAAGTCTCACACACAGGTTTTTCATGGTGATTGTGCCTTTCACTTTGTGAACTTCTTATCAAGTCCTGAGTGGAGAACAACAGCAGAGATAACACACACACACACACACACACACACACACACCACAAAATTAAACTCTCACTGAAAAACAAAAACAGAAAAAAAAACCTTGTCAGTGGATTCCTGGGCTCAGAGAGGAAGACTCTGTCCAACATCCTCGCTGTGTTTAAGGACCGCTGCTGCTGATTGTCCCCACTGCTGGCCTCCGAACCACCTGTGGGTAATGAGCAGTTAGATGCCATCTTGTGTCCTGTTGTACCTGAGATGAGTTGGAGGCACAGAAAGGTGTGAGCAGCATCCGTTCTTTTGGTGTGGGGCCTACTACAAAAACCACGACAGCGTGCGTGCCAGGGAGTGTTGGTCCTTGACGTGGGGGGCAGGGACTTCCAGTTCTGTAGACTGCTTGGCAGGGTGAATGTTAGCCAGCTTCTCTTGCCTCTGTAACAGAATTGCCGCCCGAAGGCAAGGAAGGGAGGTCATCACTTTTGATCTAGATTTCGAGGTTTGAGTTGGTCATGTCAGGGAGGACCAGGTAATCTGTTAGTGGCCAGGAAGCACTAGAGAGAGGGTTTTCTCTGTTTCCATTGTATTCCTTGTGGGCCTCAGCCTATGGGATGGTGCTGCCTTCATTCAGGGCCAGGTGTTCCTCTTTAGTTAACCCTATTGGCAGACATCCTCTCAGATGCAACTGGAGGTGTTCATCCCTAACCTTCTAGGCACTATCAATCCAGTCAGTGACTAGTGAGATTAGCCATCCACCACAGAGATTGATTGATTGATTGATTGATTGATTGATTATGATTATTCAGTTTTGAAACTCTTACAAGTTTAGGGGCCTTGGAGTCTAGTGGTGTCCGTCACATCTCACACCAGTATAACACTCTGACTGGTGTTTGAGGTCTCAGTCCTTACAGCAGCCCAGGGAAGTCCCATTTGGGTAGAGTGGATGAGACAGAGAGAGCCTTCTGGGGTAGGAGCAACGAGGGCTGGAACTGGGGGCACAGGTTTGTGTCTGACTCACAGGAAGGGCCTGTCTGACCTCAGGCAGACTTAATTAATTCTTCTTTGTTTATCTGTACAAGCAGTCAGAGATGTCTGCCCATCTATCTCCTCTGCTCCCGCAGAGGATCAAATGGCATTCCATACTTGAAAGGGCTCGAGAAGCTCCAGCAGCCCAGATGCTCCACTTGCAGTGCAGCGTGGGCTCAGCTCCGGGGCAGAGGCCTAGGGCGGCGGGCCAACATGGATTCCTGAACACTAGGGTCACAGGAGAAAGGTGGGATTTAGAGACTATCTTGGCAGCGGTGGATGAGGGAGAGAGAGGATGTGTTTTATATTTAGAGTGAATTAACAGTGAATCTGGAGCTTTCTTTCTGTGATCAAAATAAAGCACAACATGATAGTAATAACTTTTATTGCTGAAGTTGGTGTTTATAGGATGAACTTTGACCCCTAAGAACAAAGTGATAATTGATAGTGAGGAAAGAGTGCTTGGTGCGTGCTCTACAGGAGCCCTGAGCAGTGGAAAGGAAAGCTGGTAGAGACCATCAAAGAGAGAAGGTTATGTCCTGGAAGTTATGGGTATCCCAGGCTTTGAGTGCAGAGATTGCTACCTGGACAGGACATTAATGTCAGGGACAAAATGTGCATAAGTTGGTAGGATGGCTCATGGAGGTTCTGTCTGATTGGCTGGTTTGGAAGGAGTCAAGGATGAGTTCTTTACTTTTTGTTTTTTAAGCCTCGGGATGGAAGGATACAGTGTGGAACTCCCCCCCCCCCCTTCCTCTCCCTCTCCGTCTCCCTTCCCTCTCCTTTTAGATAGTCAACATACTGTTCATTTTCAAAATCAAGTATCATATGTGGCTCTGAGAACCAACACTTGTGACATACCTGTCACCCACAGATCGTATGGTTGTTCTGTATTCCAAGTCCTGGGATATGGAGCTTGTTCCTCTCTGGGATTGACACACAGTGTTGGCTTCTGGATTGTGCCCAAGGTGGAGCAAAATGAGATTGAAGTACAGGTTCTCCCTAACTTACAGTGTTTCAGCTCAGTATTTAGACTGGACAGTGGTTTAAGAGCGTACTACACCAACAATCCTGCTTTTAGTACATAGACTGAGTTACACGAGACAACACCTAGTTGTTCTCTGTTAGATGATTTTGCCTGTCTGTAGGTGAGTATGTGTTTGAGCGTGTTTAAGACAGGTTTAGCCTAAGCTTGGATGGCCAATAGGTTAGGTTTGCTATTAAATGCATTTTTATCTTAGAATATTTCCACATAGGATGTTATTGCTGGGATGTCATGCTATCGTAAATCTGGAGAAATACATGTTCTGTTATTTACATGGTGAATACAACCCGTATGAACTATACATTCTCATGCATTCCAAAAATCAATCTAATCCTGGATTAGTTTGGGATCCGCTTGAGGTACTGTTGCTTGGTCATATGATGCTCCTGGATTAGTTTAGGATTCACTTGAGGTACTATTGCTTGGCCATATGATACTGAGTTTATCTAAAGACTTCATCAAGCTTAATTTATAGCTTTTAAATATAGTATTCGTGATTTTAGTAGGTTTGTAGCTCAGAAATCAAGTTGCATATGGAAGGCAAAGCATTATAAAAATTTCAAGTATTAACATACCTGAATAATTTTATACCTAGGTGGTAAAGACACAAATAGTTGTTTTAACTAAAACGTTCGTTAAGTCAATATTTGAGGAGAGGTTGCTAGTTTGTCGTATTAATTAAGAGACTTGAGGATCAACTGTAGCCAAAAGTAAAACATAGGTTTCTAAGGGGGAGTCAAGCTAACAAGCTTTGTTTTGATTAGGTGGGCATAGACCATACCCAGTGCTTGCCCACATCTGGCTGCGGAGGAGACCATGGAATTTGACCAACTCAACTGTAAAATTCCTCCCAAGCTTGTACATCCTGCTGATGTACAAATGGACTGGTGTCTCCCAGTGCAGGGAGTCTTGCTTTAGAGGCCTCCACCCTTCTGTCCTGTGTGTGAACCAGATACTGTTGTGTTCCTGAAGCGAAAGTCTGACAAAGTAAACACATAAGCATCTTAATACCTTATGTGGATTTCTTCCACTGGGCTTTAAAGGGTTTACATACAGCTTGCACATAAAAGAATTTCCTGTGCACAGAGCTATATCAGTAACCACAGTGTGAGTTTACCTCACATTTTCTCATTAAACTAACCTGTCCCCAGAATACAGACTTACTGGGTTTTCAATTCTCTGCTTAAAATGACTGAATTTGAAATGTGTGTTTTTTCTTGTCACATGGCTTTTAAGGGCTTTCAGAGTCTTTCTTTTCACAGCTGGGTAAGTCAAAGTCGGAATCTTTGTCAAGATGTACAGTGCTCTGTAAGCTCTCTTCAAACTGGATGCTCTCTGGAGTCATCCCTTAGGTCCAAGGATGGGCCATGTTGTTCTAGCCCCAGGAATTTTTACATTTGCTTTACCCTGTACAACACGATCTCTCTGCTGTCTGCTATTCCTACACCTCAGCCTAGGCGCCATCTTTATGGGAGTTTGTTAGCTTGTTTGTTTTGAGAACGGGTCTCACTACATAGTCTTGGCTATTCTGGAATTCAGTGTGTAGACCAAGCTAACTGAGAACTCATAGAGATCTGTCTGCTTATGCCTCCCGAGGGCTGGGATCAAGGTCTGTTTCACCACACCCAACCACTTTTTACAATTTTAAGTGTGTCTGAAAATATATTTCTCCTAGTTGTATCTGTGATTTATATTTCTGTTTGTCCCCTCCACCCCCCACTGATATCATTTCTACTTTTATATCCACTATGGCATGGCATGCAGGATAGGTCAGTATGCAGGACATGTTTGTTGGATGGATAGAGAGCCGTGAATGAATGGCTTGCTCCTAGTTAACCACACAGTTAGCTTTTCCAGTCTCCCATCTCTTAGAATTTGTCTTTAATTATGAAACTTGTTTTTTCCTTCCTTCAAAACAAGAGTTTTAGATCTGACAGCAGTGACCTATTGGGCAATCTTTCCCCCAGTGGTCTTTTGTGAAGCCCCTAAAGTCTACTTCCCTTGAGTGTGTCCAACCGAATGCTTTCCACAATACTGCCACAGCCTGCCTCCTCTCATTCTCCCCACTTTGTGTTAGCCATTTCAAGTGCTGCTTTGAAGTAGTGGGACAGCTTCTACCAGGAAGCATCCCTATGCCAAGTGAGGCTTGTTCTGCCAAGACAGACAAAACAAAGTCCCAGCCAGTGAGCTTCGAATGATTGGGGTGCAAGATTCAACATGCGGCTCTATTCTGGTCTGGTTACTTTCGCCTCTTCCTTTTCTTCCTTCAGCTTCTGGGATGGCTTCCGAAGGCCAGAGTGGTTCAGGACTCTGGTTTGCTGGAGACCAAAACAATGAGGCAGTGTTGTAACCAACAGGCCTCTTCTTTCTTTGGATGAAGGTTGCTTAAGCATGAAAATCAAAACATGAAAGGGAAGGCAATTATAAACACAAATGTCTCCTTTCTAGCGCCTAGTACCACCTGCCTGGCTGTCTTATTCCCTTGTAGTGTGGCGGCAGCCAGAAGACAGAGCACTTCATAGAGTAAGGTTGAATGAGTTTTAAGGGAATAGTCAGTCATACTTCAGGTACTTAGAGCATAAGATAAATTTGGTATTTATTCGTCGAATTTGTTACATATGGGCAGTTTACATTTTTTTTGTAGCAAAGAAATATAATGTAGAATAGTTAAAATGAATACACATATATATATACATATACATATAAACACACACACGTGTGTGTGTCTATTTGCATGTCTGTCTGTCACTGAAAGGGGGCTTTGAATTTGGACACCTTTTTCTTTGTAGTTCCACATATAACATTGGCCTAGAATAGATGGTAAAATTCTTCCAAGATGAAAAATGCTTACATATGTGGGAGCATAGTTAGTTCGTTGGATGATTCTTTCACCATGTAGTTATCAAAGAGAATTTGCAAAGAATTAGAAACCGTTTCAGATGCTACATAACTTTCGTAACTCATTTTCAAAATGTTCTGTTAATGTCTGCGCACAATTGTAATAACTCGGACCTGGAAGAGGCATTTTCCTCTATGGGAAAAAAAGAATTCCTGAAACAGAAATTCTTGGATCTCTCCATGAAGCCCCGAAAATCGTCTTGGGCAGGAACTTGTTCTGGTGAGCATTCTTCCCAGAGAGACCAACTGTATGGTTGTAATTGCTAGAACTTACCTCTCTGTGGCAGGGAGGACACTTTCAGTTTGGGCATTATATGCTTTTAGACATGTTTTGATGTTTGTTTGTTTGTTTTTGTAAGACCTTCTGTCCATCATTAGTCGTTGGGCTATTGTCTGTTTGTTGCAACAGGGTCTCACTCTGCAGACCCAGCTCTCCCAGTTCCCCTCCTCAGCTTCTCGGTGCCAGACTCCAGGCATCCCTGCCATTCATGGCTCCTTCCATGTCTAGTCTTACATTCTCATGCGTCTTTCTTGCATGACTTACAGGCTTGACCATCCCTGCTCAGGAGCACATCTGTGATGATAAGCATCCCTAAGCTCATTGTCAGTGTGCATGCAGAACGGGTGTGTCAGCATGCCTGCCTACGGGATCACAAACACCATATTTTCTGTGTCTGTCAGAGGGACTGCTGAGATCAGGATATTCTGCCTGTTGCTCTGTGAACCAAATCAGAAAATAAAACAGAATTAATTTAGCCCGGAGTATACATGCAGACTGAATCTCTCTATGACGTCTGGTTATTTGCTTGTGGTTTCAAACAGTGGTGCTCTCTTGTTTTTATTATTAAATGACAGTCCTCTGTGTTAGCCAATAATGCAGTTTACTTATATTCAAGAAGCAGAGTTAACGGTCTATCTTTTGCACACTGATAAGGACAATGTAAATATCATGTTACTGATGGAATTACTGCAGAAGACTGTGTTAAGCATGTTACACTGAGCAAAAGCAAATAACCGGAAGTCATAGAGAGATTCACATGTGCACATGTGCATGTGCTGCTGATCTTCAGGATATTTCAGAGATTCCAAATCTATAAAGGTAGAAGTGCCCCATAGAACTGAAAAGACAATTAGCTAAAACTCATACTCATAAGAACTAGCCTGACCTCTACATTCTCATTCACTGCCCATAGCCCAGTGACTGCCCTGCATCTGACACACAGGATTGCAAGTTTATTTCCAGAACAACTTGAGCAGAGTCTGTGGAGTTTGGGTGGGATGGGGGGGAGGGTGCCTCAGTCAGGGAAACCGAATCAAACATGAATGCTGAGGTCACATCCTCTGCTCTATTTCCATTAGCTTTCTCATGCTTATACCCAGAGCCTGGCGCCTGAGGATTGCTAGGAAGACCTCCCTCAGGGCCACCCCAGCAGAAGATCATTCCTTTGTGTCACCTGTGTGGCTGCTTCCCATTCAACAACATGCCTACCTGAAGTCTTTAGTGAGCTTGTATTCCCTACTTTCTTTAGGAGACAGGCTCTCATGTAGCCCTTGATGCCCTCCCTAGAAATCAGAGGATGACTTTGAACTTCTGATCCTCCTGCTTTCGTCTTCCGAGAACTGGGATTAAAGGAGGGTGCCACTGTGCTCTACGAATGTGGTACTGGAGACCAAATCCAGAGACTGTGCTTGCAAGTCAAGAATTCCACTACCCTAGCTACAGTTACACCCTACCCCCTTTCAACTGTTTTGCTTTAGTTTGGTTTGGTTATTGGTTTTGAGATAAGTTCTTGCTGAATAGCTCTTTTTGAACTCTTTCTGCCCCAGCCTCCTGAATGCTAGGATTACATGTGCTTGCTGCCTTGCCTGGTTTTAGTAAGTTTCTTTCTTTCTTTTTTTCTTTCTTATTTTTAAAGAATGTATTTAGAAAACATAAATGAATAAGCTGCTGCTCTTGAAAGTTAGAGTCTGAAACAAATGGGAAGAAGGGATTGGGCGACATGAGAGGGAGATATAGATCCAGTCTCCTTGGGGCCAAAAGATGAGATGCACAACCCACCAAAACAGAGGGCCTGGTGAAAACATACAGGCATAGGATACTCGGGAAGTTGAAAGTACAGATATTCACCAAGCTGTAAAGTGCTTAAGAGTGCAGAGTCATTTTAAACAAATGTGCCGGGAGAAAGTTGGAAAATTCTCAAAGGAACAGGCTGGAGGAGCGAGAAGGTTTGGGATACTGTCGGAGGAAGCAGGCTCCGCTGTGCATTGGACTCCACCAAGAAACATCAGTAGAAGTTGAAGGGAAGAGATTACCAAAGACATAGGCAAAAACAAAACAAAACAAAAAAAGCACTCTTAGAACTGAGAAGCAGCATAGTTTTCTTGAAAGGGCCTACTGTGGGCCAGCACAGTGAAAAAGACAAAGGCTTCCAGTGGGACATTGCTGTGAAATTTCAACATGCTGGGACTGTGGCAAGATGCTCTGAGAGGAGGGAAGCTTGAAGGGAGGCCTCTCAGGATAATTGACAGTGATCTTGCCTCAGGACTCCTAGTGGCAGGATCCTCCTAAGAACATGGTAGAAACAGAGACTCTAGGTCCATCCTCCTCTGGACACACATTTTGAATAGAACCCCAGTGGTATAGTACTCAACAACCCTACCTCAAGAATACCCTCTTCCAGCTCTGATGTTGGCTCAGGTTTGAGCAACACTGGGTGAAGGGATCTGGCTTCTAACACTCCATCTGTGAGCACCAAGCCTTCCCAGTCCTAACGGACTGAACACAGTGCACAAGCAATCTGCCAGACTCACAGTCATTACCAAACATGGAGAAGCTAATGGGGGATGAGGCCTGGGAAAAATGAGAGCATTAACTGATACCAATAAGGATCAGGGGTACAGGGACACATTGTATAAGAAGTCCCTGGAGCCCAGGGCAATGCTGGGGTCTGCTGCGATTCTTTTCTGAAGGCTGTGTAGCAAACCTGGTTATTCACAGTGCTTCGTCATCCAAATCTTGCTTCCCAGCTGGCGGTGGCCGGGCGAGATCTTTGTATTCCATTTCTGTCTGGGTTCACCCAGTACAGCGGAGCAAGACATTGAACCAGGAAGAGGTTAAAGTCCTCTCAGGCAGCGCAGTTTGAATTATTGTATCAAAGGGCTGTAACTTTGAGCCACTTGCTCCATATAAGTCGCCATGGGTGTGTTTGCTTTTCTGTCCTCCTGGGGGATGGAGAGGGGCGTGGGCCATTTTCTGGTGCTCTGAGGCATGGGTTGTCCTTCCATGAATGCATACAGCACATGGAGGTCAGAGAACAATCTGGGGATGACAGAGCCGCCACGTGGGTCCTAGGGTTCAGATTCAGGTTGTCAGGCCTTCATCATCCCCTTTTGGAATTTGTTGTCAACTCCTGTTTGCTCAGAGGACCAACTCGAGCTTATACCTGGGACCAGAGAAGGGCTGTGCTGTATGTGGTGTGAATGGGCTTTTGACCCAGATCTTGTTTTTCCTTTTAACATGTGTTATACCTGGCAGTCATACAGAGCCTCGATTATTGTGGGTCCGCTGTTAAAATACTGTGCTGTGGCCGTCTTTACCCTGCTCGTGATCCAGAAGATAATTATACTTCGTGTTGATCTGGCTTTTAGCTGAAAAGAAGTGACAGTCTTCTCCCCACACCGTGGCTCCCTTGCTGGTTAGCAGCATTAGTTCTTAATCAAGACTCTGTCCAGAAGCTTCCACGGTTGGCCCCCTTACGTGATGACATGGTGCTGGTGGGCCAGTCTAAACACGTGTGTTCTCTTAATGAAACTTCCTCGTTATCTTGTTCACAGAGGCGAGCAAAGCCTGTTGTTTATTTTCATCTGTGTGAGAGACACAGATTTCGCCTGCCAACTTTTTCTTTTAAAAGAAGTCTGATCCCATGGGGAGTTAGTTGATTCAGCCAAAGTATTTTTAAGAAGGCTCAAGGAAATCTTTTTTTTTTTTTTTCTTTTTGACTGGGGGTAGGAATGGGGGTGCTCTCTCTCTCTCTCTCTCTCTCTGTCTGTGTGTGTGTGTGATGAATGTTGGAATCAAGTGCCCTTTAATGTCTTTGGACAATGTTGTGTTTTCATTAATAACTTGTGATTTCTTTGTATATGGTGTTAATCTGGTTGCTCGTAAGTATATAGAGAGATCAGTATTTGCTCACGGCTGTGCCAGACTGTACCAGTCAATATATTTAATGTACTTGCATGGTGGTGTTTGCATGGTTTGCAGTTGTTAGAGGCAGCGGGAGAGTAGAACTGGAGGGATTCAAGTGTGTGTGTGGGGGGGTTCTCCAAGTAGAGAGGCTCTGCAACATCTGAAACCTGGTTTCCCATCCTCTCCAAAGGACAGTGTCTCCTGCACATACATAGCACCCTTCCGTAGCCAAGATTGCATGCCCTGACACATTCGGCCTGCAAGATCGTGAGCTGCCTTTCATCTGGCGCAATAGGTAGGAGCCAGTCGAAACTATTGGCAGAGGTTCCTTACTTATCAAGGAGCAAGAGCTTGATTGGTTCAGGAATTCCGGTGTGAAAAACAAAACAAAGCCAAACACCCCCCCACCCCACCCCCACCCCCGCTATTCCTGTTCCTCACCAGCAGAGACCATTCGTCCCTTTCTTCACCCTGGAAGTAAATAATGAACATTTAAATCCACTTCACAGCATGTGCAAGTGCTTTTGAGACAGTTGTACATTCTGGAGATCACAGCGAGTGGAAAGTAGAAGCCGTTCTGGCCTCGGCTGTATCCTGTTAGTGATTCCACCCAGGTTTACTCGGATTAAAGGAGCACATTCCTAGTATGTGGAGATAGTGCACTCCATCATCTTCCCAGAAGCTCCGGGCAGGGCTGAAGTGTTGGTCGTTTCCATCCAAAATGCTTCATACCTGCCTTGCAAGAGGGAGTCTTATACCTCACATCCAACACCAAACAGGAGAGTAACAGTGGATGCAAACTCCTCTGGAATTGAACTTGGTCCCAGGGCCAGAGCTGTAGAGTGGGGAACCCTAGCTAATGTGCAGGAGAGAGCAAAGACTTGGCTGCACTCTAGAAGCCAGAAGAAGCATGGTGTGTGACTCCCAAATATAACATCTAAGCAGATCATTGCCACAACACCACAGCATCATCTTCTGTCCCCTCTATTGATTTGGAAGCCTCACACACGGCACCCCGCATCTGTTCCTGCCAAAGCATCTATTATATATAATACCAGTAATGACGTCACCTCATCACTTGGAAGCCCCAGAAGATCCCTCCAGAAGATCCCATTGCCTAACCTGATTCCCAGGGTCCAGCCTGACCTAGGCTCATCTCAGCTACCCTATTCTTTTTTATTTAAGATTTATTATTTTTATTTATGTATATGTGCATATCTGTGTGTGTATGTTGCACGTGTGCAGGTGTCCTCAGGATAGGGTGTTGGATCTGAGGACCTCCAGTTACAAGGGATGGTGAGACCCTTGCTGTGGGTGCTTGGATCTGAACTCACATCCTCTGGAAGAGTAGCAAGTGCTCTTAACCTGTGGGTCATCTCTACTCCCAGCTGTCTCACTCTTGAATGTCAACCTTTCTGTCTCTAGCTGTGAGCACTGTATCCCGGCCAGTCACGCACATGCCATTTTCCTAGAAAAGACACTGTGCTTCATTCTCTCCTATTTGAGCAGCTGACTTGTGGCCCTGCTTCTGTTCACAGCATTACTGGCCTGGCCTCCCACTTGCCAGGCTGATTCTGCACCCCTGGAGTCTCATCAGTGACTTCCTTGGTAAATTTTGCTGACCTCGCCATGCTCTTCCCACTGCTTTTGAGGTGTCTGATAGCTTGAGTTTCACCGCTGTCCCTCCCTTCTTTCTCATAGCTCCAAACCTACTATGGACCTCTGTCTGTCTCTCCATTTTCCCGTCAGACACAAGGCTCCAGGGAAGTCAAGGGCATCTTGATCTTGTTCATGGTTAGGTCTCTCTCCAGTGCTCTTAGAGTAAATATCATCAGAGAAAATTGATGTGCCATATTTGCCTCTTCATTTTGAGGTGTTTGGCAAAGTTTCCTGGTAGATGGCATTGGTAGCAAAGTGAAGCCATGATTTTTGGACATCGGAAGCCAAGGTTGAAATACCTGAGGCTACCGTTTGTCCTGTGGCCTCTTTGGAAGCTGTGAGGAATCAACTGTCTTAGGCTTCGCACCAGCCATGCCCCAAAGGTCTGTTTGTCTTGAAGGGACTAATTATAAGCCACCTCAGCAGTGATTTGACTGTGGAACTCTCTGTACCATCATAAACAGAGGACTAAATATTCCTAGTCTCCTATGGGTTTGTGTGGGGCTGAAACACCCTCCAGGCCTTGAGATTTGGGCAATGGAAAGATGCCATGTTCGTGTACCGTTAGTGATGGATAAGGAATTTGTTTTCAATCAAGCACTGCATACATTCTGCCCCACTATGAATCAGCTGTGGTGCTTTTCGATGTGTTGATGAATTTCGGCATTTATCCCCTATTTGGAGAAAAGCTAGAGCTGTGACTGAATTGGATCTTTGTCTTCTGCAAGCAGTTGTTTAGGACCCAATCATTGAATTACATGTATTTTGAGAGTTTCAGTTGATATGAGAATTTTTTTTTTCATTTTAAAAAAAATGTAGTTACTTATCTCTTTCCTTTTAAAACCCTCTTTCATGACATAACTCAAGTTTTTATTTATTTGTTTGTTTGTTTTCATTTTAAACTGGTACCTATCAGGTGGTAATTCGCCAGTTAGTCTAAGGTAATAAGAAACTCGAATTTGGATTTGATTCAGTTCCATTAGGGCAGATTTAAATGTTTGTGATACAGGGGCTATTATCCTGGCGGTTGTAAGGGATTTTTGTGCTGGGCAGTGAAGCTGACAAAGAGCACACTGTGCACACTCCATCTCGAGCGGAGCACTTTCACACTGCAATTTAGGAGCTGTGCAGTTCAGGAAATTGCTGGCTTTGGCTGGACCATACTTTTACTGCAAGGAAAATTTTATTCGTCACTCAAGTAATTGGCAGTTTTAATACCTTGTTCATAATTGCCTTATAAACAAACGAATATATAAACCAAAGGTTGTATGGCTTGTTATCTAACTTGTAGCCTTGTTTGACCAATCTGATAGACACCTGGTGGGCCTCCCTCTCCTTACCCATTAGGGAAAAACCCCTCCTAATAATAACAAAACCGAACACTACACTATTGTTTTCTTGTTGTTGTTACAGAATAGTGTTTTAGTTTAGGTAGTCTAGCCCCAGACAGCCTGGCCCAAACCAGGTGCAGACTTGAAGGGAGATGTGAGACAGACAGGGGTGGGACTGGGCGTTTCAGCTGCTGGGTGGCTGGGAGGGGGACATCCTGGTGAGCGAAACATTGGGCTATGTATTTAAGAGAAAATCTCTGTCCCCCATGTTGTGGTTTTGTTCATCCCTTACACCCTGACCCTAAGGCCTCTTGGCTTGGCTTGGCCTGCCTGCCTCCATCTCCGGGACCTAGAGATTGACTAATTGTCTCACTTGTACCTCACAGCTAGATCAAGGAGTTTGTGCTCTGGCAAATCCAGATGTGGGAAATGGTCAGAATCAGAGCTCATGGATGACTTAACTCTAAACAAAGTCTGTAAGGCTTTATGGGAATCCAAGGAACTTGGTAATCTGTATGTAGAACTGCTGATTCTTTTTTTCTTTTTGAACGTTACTATCATCTCAGCTTGTTACTTTGTTACCCTGTGTAGGATTTTTTTCTTTTCTCTCTGTCTCTCTCTCTCTCTGTCTCTCTCTCTCTCTCTCTCTCTCTGTCTCTCTCTCTCTCTGTCTCTCTCTCTCTCTCTCTCTGGTGGAGTTACATTCTCTGATGATTTGGGTCTTAAAGACCAAACAGACAATAACCCTAAAATCCTTATGGGGAATAAACAAAGGGCTTTAACTGCAGTGCGAGGCTTTAGAGCGTTGTTCAGAGCCCATATCTCCGGAGAATGCAACACCTGGTCTCTGCAGTGTCAGGAAGACAACATCCTTCTAACTGTAGTGGGGACAGAGCACACAGATCTCTAGAGGCCTCACTCCTCCAGGAGAAAAGTGCAGGCATAGATTGCAAGGGACCCTGGTTGGTTATCCCTGTGATGATGGATCAGTGAGCCAGTTGGATTTCCACATCAGTTTGAAAAGAGAATTTTAGCTTTTGTTTGTTTATT
Source organism: Rhynchomys soricoides (assembly GCA_019843965.1). Taxonomy (NCBI): domain Eukaryota; kingdom Metazoa; phylum Chordata; class Mammalia; order Rodentia; family Muridae; genus Rhynchomys; species Rhynchomys soricoides. The sequence continues at coordinate 3,984,272 of JADRCH010000151.1, forward strand.
TGTCAAGATAAGAAGTAGCAAATCTTTCTGAAGGAATGTGTACAGTGGGAACTGCCAAATTAATTACCAGAATATCACTGATGCTTTGTGTTCTGTAAAAGAAACCTGGGATCAACTGCGACCCACTCAGCCAGACTTGCTATGTGAGGTGGCTCAGATGTGGTTGGACTGGTTATGCCAAAAGCCCTAGTTTCCCAACTTTAGATTATATATGTAGGAGAGAAATTACTTTCTGAGTGGATGGTGTAATCTGTGAACCGTGTTTAACGTAGGTCTTGACACCTAATGTGTGCACCATTGCAGGTCTTGTCACCTAATGTGTGCACCATTGCAGGTCTTGTCGCCTAATGTGTGCACCATTATTTCTGGTTTCACCACGGTCCAACTCAGTGGCGTGAACATGAATTCCTGCCTCAAAGGAGTTTGCAGTGTGGAAGAGAGTGGTGGCTTGTGTGTTGTAGTAAGATGCAGTGTGAGACTTGGGAGCCCATGAAAGAGATCTACCTAACCTCTGAGATGGACAAACATGACTGAGTTATTAGTAAGATACATACATACATGGGGGCTATTTTCCAGCTAAGGAGAACACATACAAAATAAACTTTCTAATTCCCTTGGGAAGAATCACTGCAGACTGTCTAACTAGTGGAGCGAGGTGGTTGTAAGGTGCAGAGCCCCATGCCTGATGTTCAGATCGTGTGGCTTTTCCTTAGGGTATAAAGAGAAACCCTTGTTACAATTTTTCCAAGCTTTTTAACATTAACATGGTTTCTCCTGCTAAGCGATGGTCTCAAAATTCCATGCTACCACCCAGCAGCTGACTGAAACAGATGCAGAGACCCAAGACAAACATTGGACAGAGCTTGAGCACTCTTGTGGAAGAATTGGGGGAAGGACTGAAGACCCTGAAGGGGATAGGAACTTCACAGGAAAACCAACAGAGTCAACTAACCTGGACCCTTGGGGTTCCCCAGAGACTGAACCACCCACCAAAGAGCATACACGGGCTGGACCTAGGCCTCCCTCTCATATGTAGCAGAGGTGCAGTATGGTCTGTTGTGAGTTCCCCAGCAACTGTAGTAGGGGCTGTCCCTAGCTTGTCTGTGGATCCTATTCCCCTAACTCATCCGCCTTGTCTGGCCTCAGTGGGAGATGATGTGCCTAGTCCTGCAGTGACTTGATGTGACAGGATGGGGACCTCCATCCTCTCAGCAAAGAAAGGGAAGGGGAGAGGGAGGGATGGAGCATGGGAAGGGGCACCCAGAGGAGGGGGACAGCAATAAGGATGTAAAGTGAATAAATATTAATTAATGGGGGGGGGGAAGTCGTGCTAGCAGAACTTAGGTGATGGTTGGGCTGGCTCGCATGTTCAGTTTGCTCCTGCTTCCTAATACAATTGTCGCTTAGTACTAATTAGTATAGTAGTAATAGTACTAAATAGCTCTAGTACCTGTGCCATTTGTAAGAATCTGGCTGGGCATTTCCCCATTTGACATGCAGCAGAAAAATGGTGGGAAGGTTCTGTCTCATTTGATGCTGTCAGGTACATTTGCTATTGCTCTCTTGAATTATGGGTATTATAATAAAGGATGACTTTTGTTGTTGTTATTGGAGACATAGTCTTCTTAGATTGCTGGGCTGACCCAGAACATCTGCCACTGCATCCTGAGATGTGACATTAGATGTGTGTGCCTTTGTGCTCAGTGACATGTACTGTGTGTGTGTGTGTGTGTGTGTGTGTGTGTCTACATTTAAAGAACTATATGTAGCCAGTGACTACCATTGTGGTCTACTTTGATCTGTTGTCGAGACTAGTAATGTCAAGTATGCCTTAATCTACCTGTCTTTAGGGACTGTTCCGTTCCCGTGGTAGCTCTTCTGGGATACCTTTGTAACACAGAGGACCCAGTAGCTCTTTCTCTGGTATTGAAGCCTGTGGCAACTTAGTAACGTGTACAAACGGGCTCTTTCTAGCCAGGAACTAAAGCAGCCACAGGGTGGTAAGGATTGGGAGCTGATTGGTACTGTCCTGTGAGAGTACTGTCTGAAAAAAGAGTCAGACTAGGAATCAGGAAGAAATAGGGTTGGCTAGGTGGCTCTGAAGGTAAAAGTGCCTGCCTGCTGTGCAAGCCTGCCTGGCTGACCAGGAGCCCCAGAGCCTGTGGAAACTCAGGAAGTAAAACACTTGACTCCACAAAGTTCCCTTGCGATCTCCACATGTGTAGCTCTGTCCCACTAGTAGTAATAACTACACTAAGTTTAAATGTATGGGTGTACATATATGTGTTTTAAGTACTCATTGTATAATATATGTTATATATATAAATAATGGGGAACAAGACTATAATATATAATTATATATGTACATATATATGTGCGTGTATATAGGTGTGGGTGTGTGTGTGTCTGTGTAACGTGGAGTGAGGGAGCATAACCTGGTGTGTCCACTCTGTGCTAGATGTTTCATTTACTATCTAATAAAACAGGAAGAAATAGAAAAATAATCCGAAAGGGTAAAAAGATCCGTCAGTTGTGTTTAAAGGCGAGGCAACTGTATATGCTTACTATCCTGTCAGATTGGTGTAAGAACATTCCTCATAGGCTCCTGTGTGACCTCAGAGCATCCATGGCCATGAGGTTGCTGATTGTCATTTGGAAGTACGGTGTGGACCATCTAGTTTTTCACACTTCTGAAGAACGGGTCAGGAATAGGTGTTTTTCTTCTCCCTTTGGATTGTACTGTTGACCTGTCCCTGGGACTGTGTCTTCATTACAGGGCTGGGAACACCATCGACAAAATCCTCCCTGAACAGCTGGAAGCCTTTCAGTCCCTTGAGACGTTGGACCTGAGCAACAACAATATCTCAGAACTTAGAACTGCATTTCCACCTTTACAAATCAAGTATCTGTAAGTATAAATTACCCCACAGGAGAGTAGTGTTGTAACCGCTGGGGGCGGGGCTCAGATGCAGTGAACCTGATTTTACTTCTGCTGATTGGAATGTAACTTTCTTAGTGACTTGAATAGGTTCAATCTTCTTTCTTACAATTTTGTATCACAATTTAAAAAAAAAAAAAAAAAAAAAAAAGCCCCAAACTAGGGCATTAATAACAAATTCCACACAAAGTATATAAAACAAAGTATCTCTGTGTAACAAATATTTGTCACCTTCAAAGGTCTGTCAGTCTTTGCTGTCAGTTTATGTGTATTAGGTACTTTACTTGCTGCCTTTACCTAATTCCTGACAAGAATCCATTTGAAGTGGGGAGGGCTTATTCTGATTGACAGTTCGAGGGCACAGCCTTATCATGGCAGAGATGGCATGCTGGGAGAAGTGGCGGGCAGCCCTGTCACATTGTGGTCAGGAAGTCAGGCCAGACTATAGAACCCCAAGTTCCGCCATCTGTGGTCTACTTCCTCTCGCTAGGTCCTACCTCTCAAAGGTTCTACAACCTTCTGAAACTCACTGAAAGAGTGCCACCTGGTGGACAATAAGTGTTGGAACTCATGAGCCTACACAGGACATCATATCGAAACTACAGTGTATGCATATTTTTATTTTTATTTACTATTTTTCTGGTACTGGATATGGAGCCCAGGGCTTCTTTACACATGCCAGGTGAGCACTCTGCCAGTGAGCCACATCCCAGCCCACATGTGTAAACCTTGATTTGTTCACAGGGAACTCAGTATTAACAATTTTAAGGGTACCCTTATGGTCAGGTTCTCTGGGGAGTCTCTGCAACGGGGTGATTGAAAGCACTTTAGCTTCCCAAAGAAACCTGAGCAAACCTCTGCTGACCTTCAAACTCTCAACAGGTATATCAATAGCAACCGAGTTTCGTCCATGGAACCGGGTTATTTTGACAATTTGGCGAGCACACTCCTGGTGCTGAAGCTGAACAGGAACCGTATCTCAGCCATCCCCCCCAAGATGTTTAAACTGCCTCAGCTGCAGCACCTGTAAGTGAACGTGGCCTTTGGATAGTATGCTCTCACCTCGAAACCTCTGGGGTCTGTGTCTGATGCTCACAGTGGGACAGGAGAGGTTTAGAGGCAAGCAGGTGACTGTTTTCCCTTTCATGGTGCAAGTGGTGATATCTGCTGATTGGGAAAAGGCTTGCCAATTACCTCATGCCAGCTGCTGCCAGACAGGAAGGACATGTTAGACATGGCTGACGGAGCAGGGTGATCACTGTGTTGCTCCTTCACAAAGGTGCCATTGTGGACCTGGGGAAACCACAGTGTCTCTCAGTAGCTGTGGTTTACGAGAATAATACCAACAACTCCAGGATGCTTTGATAGCCTAAGTGGCAGTAAAGAACTGTCTCGTTAAGAATGGCAGAATGGTTTGTGAATAGGCTCCCACTACGGTACTTTTCAACCTTGGCTGCACATTACAGAGACTTGGGGAGCTTTTCAAAACCCCAGAGCCCAGGCTGCACCCTAGACCAATTATACTAAAACCTCTGGGGGTTGCAGTTCGGGCTTCGAGAACTTTAAAAGCTCCCTAGGTGGTTCTAGTGTTCAGCAGAAATTGAGAGTGTTGCAGCCTGCAGGAGAGTACCAAACTGAACATTAATTGGGAATGATGGTCCAGCATTGCATACACACGGAGCAGGATTTCAACACTACTCCCCGTAGCCCTCCTGCTTTCCTGGAATGGTTATCATCACTTTCGTTCTGCATCAACAAAGGATGAATATCAATTTGTTGACTGCTAACCTGAATGGACAACAGTTTAGAAATGAAAATCTATTGTGTTTCCTGTATTATTCCAAAATAATATATCATGCGTTTTACATAGACAGTCACTCCCTGTAATAAATTGGAGGGGGGAAAATGCAGTTCTTGTCAATAAAATATCTGGGAAATTTACAACATTTTTGCAGGTTTAGCACTGACTGGGTTAAATGTATCACAGTATATGACATGTTTTATTACCTTTGGAATTTAATTGACACATGAATTAACGGCTTAATTGTAATGTCCAACATAGTGAACTGAACAGAAACAAGATTAAGAACGTGGATGGACTCACATTCCAAGGGCTTGGTGCACTGAAGTCTCTGAAAATGCAGAGAAATGGAGTGACAAAGCTGATGGATGGAGCTTTTTGGGGGCTGAGCAACATGGAAGTCCTGTAAGTGTGGGTTATTGCAGTTCCCACTCAGATACAGTGACCCCTGAATACTCAGTGGACACGAGGTAGCTCTCCTCTGAAAAGCCTCATTAAATCCTCATACTGTACAATCACAGTTATAATTATGTAGTTATGTTTCAGGTGAACTACGTAAATCTTTTGCTGATCTTATATATCAAAGCCACATATCTAGGCACATTAGGGATATGCCATACATTGTGTGCAGCCAGCCATGCATGTCTTTGAAGAGAATAGATCACGAACTCTGGATCCCATCTTTACTTCTCATTGTACATGCAGGCAGCTGGACCATAACAACCTAACAGAGATTACCAAAGGCTGGCTCTATGGCTTGTTGATGCTGCGGGAGCTTCATCTGAGCCAGAATGCCATTAACAGGATCAGCCCGGATGCCTGGGAGTTCTGCCAGAAACTCAGTGAGCTGTAAGTTGCCTTTTATTCTCCTCAGGTTCGAGAGCAGGGATCCTGCTGGAGCATGAGTTTCTTACCACTGATCTGTGAAATTTTCCTAACAAAGTTGCCAAGGCGACAGCAGCTTTCCCCGTGTGCCCTTGACACTGTATATTTGGTTGTGATACATTGAAGCCAACACCGCTCTTTGCAATTGGTGTTGAGTTGACAAAAGTAGTCATTGTTTCATGGACTATTTATTTAATTTTAATTACTGGGATTAGAGGTAGTGTTTACCTGGATACTGTAAGACAGAATGTTAAGAGAGGATTATTGTACCTACATTATTACCGCTCTTTTAGAAAACAGATTATTATGTTGAATGGAAAGATAAAAGCTGTGTTGTTGCTGTTGTTCTTTGCAGAGACCTGACTTTCAACCACTTATCGAGGCTAGACGATTCCAGCTTCCTTGGCCTAAGTCTCCTAAATGCCCTCCACATCGGGAATAACAAAGTCAGCTACATTGCGGATTGTGCCTTCCGGGGGCTTTCCAGTTTAAAGACTTTGTAAGTTACACAGTTTGCTCTTGGTCCACGAGCCTAATTGGTTCCTAAATGTGCCCACTTTTCTCCCAGCAGATTTCCTTTGTTGTTGAGGAAATGTGTGCAGCCTCAAAAGTGGGTTCTTAATCTTTCCCAGAGCAGTCTGATTAGAATAGATCCATTTCATCCATGTGTGTTTCTTAAAGGGTTTTTAAAAGGATGCTCATCAGCCTGCCCGGTGATTGCAGCTTCCCTCCTTCACGGCATCACTGGGAAGTTCAAAACTGCTGAAGAAAAAAATTAATTTTAAGTCCACTAATTTTTTTTATATAAAATATAGATTAAAAAAATAAGCCAGAGCAAAAAGGACTATAGAAAGGGCCGTAAGGGAGGTGAATGTTTATTCTTCTGGTTCTCACCCCCTGATTTCTGTCCTAAGGGAAAAAAAGTATTGAATTAACTGACCTTTTGAAAAATCTCTCCAATGTTAATTTAATGCTGTGCCATGGGCTTCTGGATTTTGCACTCAGAAACCTGTGCTCTGTTCCATCTGAACCATTACAGAGTGGAAAGACATGCTATATGTTTTGGCTCGTGTCTGTCTTTGTGATGGGAACTTGGTTTTAAAATTTAATGTATTTTTCACATTGTTCGAGATTCCGGAGTTTAGCCATCTTTGTAGAAGACTTAACAGGGCCAGGGTCACTGTCTCAGTTTGGGGGAAGGTTTTCAAATGAATGCAGAGTTCAGGATGCCAGGGACACCTTAAAGAACTAAGTTTCTTCTTCTGAAGTGGCTGAAGGTGGGGGATTAGGAGGACTTTGGTACAAACGGCAAACCACCTGGGTAGCATTTGAGGTTTCTGAAAAGTGTCCCTAAAGAGAATACTGTGTTTTCCCTAGGGATCTGAGGAACAATGAAATTTCATGGACCATCGAAGACATGAATGGAGCATTCTCTGGGCTGGACAAATTGAGGCAACTGTGAGTGTAATTTGCCTCTTCTATGACTTAAAATTGCTGTCTTAATTGAAGTCAGATCTGTCAGCTGACATCATAGAGCTAGAAGAAGGTACAAAGTACTGTGCCCTTGTTCCTTGCCCCGAGCGAGTGGTATTGTTCATGACATGTGCATGTTAATTACCTTTTCTTTTTTCCTTGGATGAAAGAAAGAAAATTCAATCCTGGAATTTGTCTAACTACTCATTTTGATATCTAGATAAGAACTTGCAAGTTATGTTGACTGTTATGCATTAGGAATGGTCACCATGTAGAAGCGAGTGTCTTTGGTCACCGTGCATAAGCGAGTGTCTTTATGCCAACATTTAGAAGAGCTTCACATTATGCTATAGTTCTCAAATGAGTCCACTGTCCATCAATCCCAGTGTAGCAGGGTCCACAAAACTTTGTGTTTCACAGTGAGATGGTCTTGTAGATTATTCTGTTTTCAGTTGATGGTGAAGAGAATTAACAGAGAAAAGGGGGGAGCAAGCTGCACTGGGCAGGGGTGAGCAGTGTGATGCCCCAGAGAAACTTACGTAGCACCTGTGTTTGCTGAGTGGACTGATGACTCTTCTATTGCTGTGATAAAATCTGACCAAAAGCAACTTAAGAGTTTGTTTTGGCTTATGGTTCTAGACAGCTAGCTGTCCAGAGTGGTAGGGAAGCCATGACGGCCATTGGCAGCAGGAAGCTGAGAGACCACATCTCTGCTGCACACACAGGAAACATAGTGAACTGGAAGTGGTGCCAGACTATAAACTCTCAAAGCCCAACCCCGGTGACACTCCTCCAGCCAGGCTTCATATCCTAAGCTTTCTATAGCAGTACTGCCAGCTGGGGACCACATGTCCAAATACATGAGCTCACGGGGGGAAGGGAGGGTGGAGGATTTCTATTCAAGCTCCTACAAGGAGGTGTCTTCTGAGTGTTTTGAAACCCATGTTAGATAATGTCACTGAACAAGATGCCAAGAGTCCAATATTTCAAGTTACATTGTTTAATTCAAGACAATAGTGTTGCTCACAAGTGAGAATAGTCCTTTTTATAAAAGTTCTGCTCCTTATTGGCTTTTTAAAATTAACTTCAATGTGATTATACCTCCTTCCACCCCCCCAACCCCCCAGAATTCTCCAGGGAAACCGGATCCGATCTATTACCAAAAAGGCCTTCGCTGGTTTGGACACATTGGAACACCTGTGAGTAGCTGGAACTTAGTTCCCCATGAGTGGTCCAGGAGGGGTTTCTGTGTATAAAACACTTGTGCCGCTATTGTCCCTAAGCTGGAAAAGCCATTTACACATCTATCTATTACTTGTCATCTTGCTTTCTGTCTGCCATCAGTAGTTACCTGTGTGCTTTCTTAGGATATAGTCTGTGTGTATCTGGAGACGTGTGTGTGTGTGTGTGTGTGTGTGTGTGTGTGTGTGTGTGTATACATATGCACATACATATATAATTACTTAACAAAAATACTGTTCAGTAGCTGTTGCTATTGTCTTTAAAAAGTTAACTAGAATCCCTGAAGACTCATTGGTTCTGTATGTTTCCATGTTAAGATGACTTGAATTTTAAAGAACAAGAAGATATCCTTGAGAGTGCCATGGTGGGGATTTGAGCGTGGATCGCAGTACCTGGAGAACCTCTGTTGTTTAATTGATGTAAAACATACAGCCTAGCTTTCTCCGTCTCTCTCCTGGTCCGCACTCATCAGTTGTGGACTGCCAGGAGAACGGGAGGTCAGGCTTTCTCTGGCTTCACAGAGATCCCAGGTCTCTTTAGCTCTTTTCCTCTATATCCCATAGCCCTTTAACCCTTGACCACTCCAGTCATCGTCCCGAGTCCATGCCAGTCTCAGGAACCTTTGGCACACATTTTTGAAATGAGATTTCCAGGCGGAGGATTCTCAGCTGCTTAAAGAAGACACTTGACATTACGACAGCTGACCCAACTAACAGTTTCCTATTCGGATAGTCAAATCACAGTGTGCGTTAGAGTATACTTGCTTTATTGAGGAATGCTGTAGCCAGCAGTTTTCCTATGTGCTAACTTGGACACATGCTATCATTTAAGTGAACATTTGGGTTCCACCTCACCGGGACTATGTATCGGGGGCAATCTTTCTGTTGGCAACCTTGTGGGCATCTCCCGACACTGTACCAGTGAATTGCCAGCCCCACCTATGAGAGTGGGAAATTGCAGAATGAGTCTGCAAAATTGAGCGCCACAGCACCAAGCCAGGATTGCTGTTATTGAAACAGATTGTTTTCAAATGAAAACTAGCCAAAGGGTTTGTCAACTGGCCCGTTCCATTTCTGGGAAAGTGGAATTAGTGGATCAGCAGAGTATTAACCTCTGCTTCAAATTTCTTTAACCTTCCTTGACTCTCCCAGACTCTTTCCCTATCCAAGTCTGGCACTTTTAGTCTTCTTTTTTTTTCTGTTTCTATGTGTCTCATTCAAAATCCCCTTTGTATGCTGTGAACCTGGGGGGGGTGGGGGAGGCGTGTAACCATTGTGGCTGGTAGTTTAATTCAAACTGCTATAAAGTACCATAAAGCCAACACAAAATGTCCTCCCATTTTACAGATGTCCTGCCTGAAACATTACTTGGTTTAATAAATACATCTCTTTCTGAACATTGCTGCCTTTGCAGTGGTGAGCTCTGTGGTACAGAATCAGGCTGGAGTCGAAAATAATGGACTCAGCAACCTCCTTCCCCTTTCATGCCAAGCTACATAGTAAAGCCATCTTTAACTGGGCTGCTTTAGGGATGCCTGCAATAATGAGTTCTAAATTACCCGACACAACACATATCACAGGAAGCACGCTACCAACGATGTTTCCTAGGTTGTACTCTTAATGAATAGCCAATTCGAATAATGAGAAATAAAGTGATACAGCAGGCAGATCATCTTGAGCCCTGAGGAGTCCATGACATGGGAGGGTGACACAAATAACTTCTCTCCTGTAACAGGACCAGTCTCTGGGTGCCCTGGTCAGAGCTTTGTGAGGGACACCTCTGCGGTTGTCCCTTTTACACATTTCATCGTGAAGTACTTGGTTGGTGCATGGGGCTGGGTCGTAGGGTGTGGCCCAGATCTTAAGGACACACTCTGGCCATAGTTCACTGACGGGTTTGGTTTGCTGTTTTCCAGTGACCTGAGTGACAACGCAATCATGTCTCTGCAGAGCAATGCATTTTCCCAAATGAAGAAACTTCAGCAACTGTAAGTTTTCCCTTTTCTGCCCCAAGGGGGACCGTCCCGTGACGAGACATCTATAGAAAGTGTCTAGCACATTCTTGGCACTATTAATGGTTATACCGGGAAACAAGGGGAGCGGGCCACAAGGGGGGCGGGCCACAAGGGGGGCGGGCTGTTTGTTCCCTTGGTTGCAACTGGAATTTCTTTTTCTGTTTTGAATTTGCAGCTTAAATTTGTGAGACCATATATAGTATGGTTCCTAAATATAGTTCTCATTTTTTATTAGTTGGGAATTTCTGATGTATTGGTACTTATTCCTCAATAGGACAATAAGAACAGCAAAGACCAAGGGCCCCGCTAGCTCGATTTCTCGAATTCACAGTAGACTATGGAATATTTACAACAGCATGCATTTGGTTTCCAGATTCCCCACTTGGCTCATATTTACGTATGTGTGGTTTACGTTTAGAAATCCACATTTCATACAAAACAAACCGAATGTATTTCCCCTCCCCAGGCATTTAAATACGTCGAGTCTTTTGTGTGATTGCCAGCTAAGATGGCTCCCACAGTGGGTGGCAGAGAACAACTTTCAGAGCTTCGTAAATGCCAGTTGTGCCCACCCTCAGCTGCTGAAAGGGAGGAGCATTTTTACTGTTAGCCCAGATGGCTTTGTGTGTGGTGAGTAAAGCATCATCCTTGATTTTAATTAATTCTCTCTTTTGTCCCTGCTCATTTGTCCACAGAATGGTTTTGAAGAGACTTGTGTTCTCTTTTCTTTTTCTGGGAGGTAGATGAAGTGTATCTATAGTCTGCTACTGGTTGAAGTTTTACAGGTGTTGGTAGAGTTTTCCTGTTTGTTTTAGCATCAGCGTGGTTTGCTGGCAGGAAGGAAATTGGAGCTTGAAGAAGCTGAGAGTCGGTCCTCCCGGCTCCCCTTCACTTCACTTCCCCCGCCTTCCTGCACCTGTGCTGTGGAGACCCTTACTGGGTTTCAGGACAGCTTCTGGAAATGGCATATGCACCTCTGTCTGCTGTGATACTGCATTGAGGCTTGCTCTCTTGATTTTAGATACTGTCGGGAAGACTGTAGTCCCTAGTAGTAGCTTTCAAAGATGGTCCCCGAACCTGGGAGCTGCATTTGTCTCTGTGTTAGTGGCAATCAAACCTGGGGTCTTATGTGTGCTCGACCACTGAGCTGCATCACCAGCTCCCCACCCATCACCATTTTCTTTCTTCTTAATTTTTTGAGGTGGGGGTCTTGGTGAGTAGCCTTGAACTCACTCTACAGTCCAGACTTCTAAATAGGTGGGGTCATCACCCTGAGCTATCAGTCCAGGCAACTCGAAAGCATCTTAATTGCTGTTTGCCCCCTTTTAAAAACCAGTATGTTCTCTTTTAAAAATTATAAATTCATAAATTTATATAACGGTAAACTATAAATTAATAAAGCCACAAATTTGTAAACTCATACACATGTATGTGTAACTGTTCTTTCTCAGCCATTGCCCCCTCCCCTGAACCCCCCTCTTCCAGAATCTAGCTCCAAGTTTCCTGTCTTTTTGGTGGCCTGCTGTGTTTAACCAGTGCTGTCTGCGTGAGCATGGGTGGGTGAATTATTGACTTGTGAAAGGACAATGCCTGGCAGCATGTGGCTCCTCAGCCCTCAGTAACCATTAACTGCCCATAGCTCTCAAAGAGAGGTAGGGTCAGCGATGAGCTCCTCCCGCACTCAAGACAGAAATACTGATGGCCCAGTCTTGTGGTATTTTTGGGCAGTTTGCTTTCTGCTCTTTAACCCTGGAGTTTTTTGAGAAACCTGTAGGAAAAAGAATAAGTAGCTAAGGAATCAGAGCTGCTAAGACCTTAACTGTTGGTGGGTAAAGCATTAGGAGGAATGGTAAGTTTGAATTTATTGTAAATAACTTGAAGATCCATTGTCTTAGCAATCACGAGTCTCAGCATTTGAAATCCCCCAGAGTTCCTGTACCTAGTTAGGAACAGACATGGTTTAAAAGAATACAGTTTTCATCTCTGATTCAGCTTTCTGTCATGTACACCAGACTGTTCCTTACTCTTAGCTTCCAGGAAAACCTTTGCAAAAATAAGTGTGTGTATAAAACACAAAATCTAAATTTGCTTAAATTAAGCACGTGTGAGAAGATACTACAGATCCACATTTTATACTGACATTTAAGCGAGACTAAGCACTGCTTTGCCTATATGTACATATAATATTGTGTTTGTATATATACATATATATGTGTAATATATGTATATAATCATGTATTATGTATTATATAGCAATATTACATATTAATACATTGTATATCATCATATAATATATATTTATATATATATATTTTTAGGCTGCAGAATTTAATGGTGTCAGCATGTCTTCAGAACTAAAACCTCTGATGTAGGTTTTGGATACAAGCAAGCTTTTGGCAGTCCTCCACAAGGCGCACGTTATTCCTTCTATATACTTTTACTTCACAGTGTCCCAGTTCTCTGGCCTGGATATGTAAACTCTATGAACTGGGAGACAAACCCATACACACTGCCCTTAGTGCTTGCCTGTTTCTTCCTTCTCCACTGTGAATCAGAACACTGACTTATGGGATGGAAACCCGCACAGAAGAAGCTACACTGAACCCAGACGTGTAGGGTAGAGAGCCGGCAGTCAAGCCATGCTCAGAGCACACCTTGCTTCAGCTCGTGGCCCCGAAAGCTTGTGTTTTCTGATTAGCCGTTATCCAAAAGTTCATGCTGGGAAATCTGGTAGTTTCCTTCAGGGTTTCTGTAGGCCATCTCTGAGAAACTGAAGTTCAAAAAAGGTAACTCTTCCAAAAAGTAACAGGGAACTAAAAATAACTGCTTAGAATGAGAGGCTCCCAGTTCTAATTACAATGTAGCCCTGACAGGCTGTTGGCAGCGTGATTGATGGACTGACCCTCTTCAGGCCTTAACAGAGAGCCAGCCTGCACCTGCTTTTCCATTTGCTTCTGTATATTTTTGGCTTTTTGTTTGTTTGTTTGTTTGCTTGCTTGCTTGCTTGCTCTATGTTCATTGCTGTCTTTTCTTAATTTGTTTATGCATGTGTGTGCTTGTTTGTTTGTGCATCGTGCCTGTGCAGGTGACTATAGGGCCAGAAGAGGAATTAGAACCCCAGGGGCTGGAGTTACAGACAATTAGAAGGCACTGGGAACCAAACCCAGGTCCTCTGCAGGCACAGCCAGTTACCGTCTTGATGATATGGGTTAGGATCACTTGCCATCGCTGTCTGCTTGCGTATGTTTTACTTTGTGTTGTTGATGGCAAGCCTGAGCAAAAGGTTGCAGTTGTGGAGAATAACTTCAAAGACCATCTGTGAGCCTGGGGGTGTTTAAGCTGCTTTTCTGTCTTCCTTAAAAAATTCTTGCTGGGTGGTGGTAGCACACACCTTTAATCCCCACACTCTAGAGGCGAGGCAGGTGGATCTATGTGAACTTGAGGCCAGCCTGAATTATGAAATGAGTTTGCAGGACAATCAGAGCTCCATAGTAAGACCCTGTCTCAAAAACAAAAAAAAAACAAAAATATATGTGCGTGTGTGTGCGTATGTGTGCATGTGTGTGCATTGTATATACACATTATAAAATATATATGATATATGCATTCAATGTATACATGTAACACAAACATGTATGCTACAATGTATACCACATATAATATATGTGTGTATATATGTATGTGTATTTATGTATATATTATATACAATGTATATTATAACATACATAACCGAACATAAGAATACATATATACATACATGTTTGTCTGTATTATATATAATATATAATATATATATTCTTATGTTTAATGGTAACTAATATGTTAATTATTCGTGTGCATGGGATACACTGTGACAATTCAGTACAGGAAGATGTGCTGCGATAGGCTACCTGGTGGATCCATCACCTTAAACCTAAATCATTTCCTTGTGCTGGGAGAATTGCACATCCCCTCCACAGGCTCCTGAAATAGTCATGTAATTGCTGTCAGGCGGTGGTACCCACTACATCACTCATTTAAATGGGGTCTAGGTCCCTCATGACTTCTTACGAGCTCCTCCTGTGCCTATACAGAATACCAGACACGTGGCATAAACCTTTATGATCATTTATTTCAAGGAAACACTTCTCTCAGGTAAATAATGATGGCACCTCTGTCCCCATTGGATGGTTTTACATATGCACATTCTCCCTAGTTGTCTGCTCATCCCTAGGTCAGCTGGTATATCTGTAAAACTCAGGCAGGGGATCAACCTGGCTGCCCTAGACTCTTTCCTGGTGTTGACTTCTGAGCGCAGGTGCACTCTTAGTACCTGAAGTCATTTGTTTCCTCCTTTTCATTTTAAACAGATGATTTTCCCAAACCCCAGATCACAGTCCAGCCGGAAACGCAGTCGGCAATTAAAGGCTCCGACGTGAGTTTTACCTGCTCGGCTGCTAGCAGCAGTGACTCCCCTATGACTTTCGCTTGGAAGAAAGACAACGAAGCACTTCAGGACGCTGACATGGAGAACTACGCACACCTCCGGGCCCAGGGAGGAGAGCTGATGGAGTACACCACCATTCTGAGGCTGCGTAATGTGGAATTTGCCAGTGAAGGGAAGTACCAGTGTGTCATCTCCAACCACTTTGGTTCGTCCTACTCCATCAAAGCCAAGCTCACCATCAACAGTGAGTAATCCACTCCTCAACACTGTTTTCAGACATTTAGAGACAGCAGTAGCGTCTGTCTGCTCCCCGTTCCCCCCCCCCCCCCCAACCCCCCCCCCCCCCACGCTTTTCTTTCTCATGGTTTCCCACCCAGCTCCTTCCCCACCTCTCACTACACAAAATCACAGTTGGCGATTATTTATATCTCACTAAATGTGGAAGGTTGAACCAGGATTAAAATGAACCAGACACCTTTTCTCTCCCTGGTAACCGAGATGTGAAGGGTCACGGAGTATGTTTTTAAAGCATATGGCCTTTAACTGAGCTCTGGGTATGAATACTGCCACTCCTGGTGTATGGTTATGTTTCTCTCGGCAACTGACTTACCCTCTTCCCTGTATCTTTCAACTTAGAGATGAGGCTGGAGGGATGGCTCAGCGGTTAAGAGCACTGGCTGCTCTTCCAAACGAGCTGTGTTCAATTCCCACCACCCACAGACCAGCTTACAACTGTCTGTAACTCTGGCTCTGGAGGATCTGACACCCTCATACAGACAGATGTGCAGGCAAAACACTAATGAACTTTAAAAAAAATATATAGGTTCCAAGGGTCACTTCATAGAAACATCCTGATTCACAGATAAGATAATGTGTACGTATCGGTGGAGTGCCTTGGCACTTACTTATAGCAGCCACCATTAATAACCAGTAGTCCTGTAGCATTGTTTGCACCGCAGGCATACGACTCTACAAGTCTAAGATGGTATTTTGGATGCTCCCCATTTTATCATTTTAATATCGGCCTGGTAGAAGATTTAGAAGATGGATCATTACTGAATTCATTCAGCAGGCAATTGCCAAGGCCTAGCACATAAGAGAATTTAGAGTGTAGAACAGGATGAAGTTACAAAATATCAAATCCTACAGGTCTGGAAAGAAATAGATGATGTGAATGTTCACAGTACAGGGAGATGTATTGATTTGCCCAAGATCTCACACTTAATTATTGAGAAAAAAACTCAAATGTGGCCAGAGAATGCCAGGCGGATTTTGATCTGAGGATCCTGTGCCATCCCGACTCCATCGCACCGTTGCCTGTGTAAATTTCATTTCTACAGCTCTGTCACTGAGTTAGAAAGAATACTTTCCTACCAGGGCCAGCCATCCCTGTGAGCACCTGGGAAGAGGACCTACCTCACATGTACATTGCTTTTGTGATTTCAGTGTTACCTTCCTTTACCAAGACCCCCATGGATCTCACCATCCGTGCTGGGGCCATGGCCCGCCTGGAGTGTGCTGCCGTGGGACACCCGGCCCCACAGATAGCCTGGCAGAAGGATGGAGGCACAGACTTCCCAGCTGCCCGGGAGAGACGTATGCATGTGATGCCTGAAGACGACGTCTTCTTCATAGTTGACGTGAAGATTGAGGACATCGGGGTATACAGTTGCACGGCTCAAAACAGTGCAGGGAGC
This sequence comes from Rhynchomys soricoides, assembly GCA_019843965.1. Lineage (NCBI taxonomy): Eukaryota > Metazoa > Chordata > Mammalia > Rodentia > Muridae > Rhynchomys > Rhynchomys soricoides. Next base: position 4,000,748 of record JADRCH010000151.1, read on the forward strand.
GTCTCGGCAAACGCAACCCTGACTGTGTTAGGTGAAGCAGTTTCTTAATACTCAAAGGTCATCTTGAATGCCTCAACTCACACAGAGACCCTCCAGGCTAGAAGCTGCTGGGGATGTGTGGGGGTGGGGGGGAGTGAAGAGCCAGAGAGTTCTGCCTAGCTCTGAATCCAGGGACATATTACCCATTCATGTCTGTGGCCAGGGAGATGAATCTGTCCCCTTGACTCCAAGTACAATCTCTAGGGCTGTTCTTGTGCACAGGGATTCATTCACAACCATTGGTCATCTTGGTGTTGTAAAGAGTATGTACGAGAGCGCCTCTAGTTAGATCGGGAAGACCTGTTCTCTCTGTTCCAGTCCTTACCTTATCTCACTTGTTTGTCAGATTGGCAAAACGTGTGTGATTCGTGTGTCTTTGGGTGAGTTACCATAACCCACCAAGATGCAAGATGCCAGGTAACAGAAGCAGGTCCAAGGTTTTTCATACAGATCTAGGGATCTGACATGAGAAACTTGATTTTAAAGGAATTAAGTGTGGGACTGGAGCGATGGCTCCATAGTTAAAAATGTGTACTGTTTCAGACCACTTGAGTTTGGTTCCAGCACCCACACTGGACAGTTCACAGTTGACTTTAACTCCAGCTCCAGGGAACCCATCACCTCTGGTCTCCACAGGCATCTCCCTTGCATAATGCACATTCCCACACACAGACGTGTGTGTGTGTGTGTGTGTGTGTGTGTAATTAAAAGTAAAAAAGGGAAATCTCTAAAAGCATCCAAGACATTATTTTCACACATTTTCTAGATTTTAAAAATCTGCTAACCTTGGCACAACTGAGAGAGGTCGAGATAAAAATTAGCCAATTTGACCCTTACCTGGTAGAAGGAGTGACTCAAGGTAGCTTTGCTTGGCGTCTGTTTAATACACTTGTCCAGCAAGCTGTAGGAACATCCGATTTAAATAAGTTCACCTGCTAGGTCTTACGAGGAACCCAGTTTTCATTTAGGGAATTAAAACCTTGTGCTTTCAGAGACACCATCATTTTTGCGGCCCCTGTTAGACAGAACTGTCACCAAGGGAGAAACAGCGGTCCTGCAGTGCATTGCTGGAGGGAGCCCGCCCCCTCGGCTGAACTGGACGAAAGATGACAGCCCTTTGGTGGTGACCGAGAGGCACTTTTTCGCAGCAGGCAACCAGCTGCTGATCATCGTGGACTCGGACATCAGTGACGCCGGGAAATACACATGTGAGATGTCCAATACTCTCGGCACCGAGAGAGGCAATGTTCGCCTCAGTGTGATCCCTACTCCGACCTGTGACTCCCCTCACATGACTGCCCCATCCCTGGACGGTGACGGATGGGCCACCGTGGGCGTGGTGATCATAGCGGTGGTTTGCTGTGTGGTGGGCACATCCCTCGTGTGGGTGGTCATCATATACCACACAAGGCGGAGGAACGAAGACTGCAGCATTACCAACACAGGTGTGTACACACGAGCAGTCATGTGTGTCTGTGGTTTCACAGACCTTCCCTTCTAGAATGTGTCTCCCAGTCCCAGTCTGTCTCAGAGGTGATTCATTCGCTGCAAGCTGCAGGGATGTGGTCAGCTAAAAAAATGATACTAGTCTGAAGGAATGCATTGCACTAAGGTGAATCTTATTAAAACCTCATCAGGGTATCCTGGTGGCTGAGACAGAAAATCCAAGCAGAGTGAAGTAGCCCTTCCCCAGGATGGACCTAGGGAGGCAGGAGCCACCTGGGAGTCAGCTCACTCTCCAGCAGTCCTGCTTTATGACCTGTGTGCGCATGTGCACACACAGCATTTCGTGTGCTGTAAGGATGGACTGCTATTGACGAAATAGAGTGGTCAAGGGCCTGGATTAATAGTTTTGAGTCATTTCCTATTTAACATGTACTTTTGAAATCTGGGCGGGGGTATATTCCCTGGGTAATGAAGTAAAAATTAACTCCGGTCGTAGAGCTGGAAAGCCATCACTTGCCATTCCCGGTTTTTCCAGAATAGATCTTCCCTGACTGACGTTGTAGAAACTAGAAAAGTCTGAATTGAACTGCCGGCGCCAGCCATGGTGAGGCACGACTATTGATGGAATGCTGTGGTTTGGTTACAGATGAGACCAACTTGCCGGCCGATATCCCTAGTTATTTATCATCTCAGGGAACATTAGCTGACAGACAGGATGGGTACATCTCCTCAGAAAGCGGAAGTCACCACCAGTTCGTTACTTCTTCAGGAGGCGGATTTTTCTTACCACAACACGACGGTGCTGGTGAGTTTCTGATAGAGGGTCCTGGGTGGAATAGTAATTTGCAGAAGAAATTGTTAACAGTGATGAGGACCTGGCCCAAGGTTACAAGCAAAGCCACAACTCCCTCCGCCCCATCTGCTTTTTGAGACTGGACGTAAACGTTAAAGACTAGATGCTGTGGACAGACAGCGAGTGAATTCTCCGAGAAAGAGGATCCACCTGCTCTGAGTAGGAATAGGATCCTTTACAGCTGCTCAGAGAATAAATCTAAACAAGAAAGCAAAAGAGCAACACGAACTGAACAAAGACACTGAAGGGAAGAGTTGAAAATGGAAAGACCTCCCATGCTCAGGGGCTGGAAAAGTCAGTACTCAGGCAAGTGGCTATAGGATCAGGGGCGATCTACAGATTCATGGCAACCTCCACACAGTTCCAACTCCTGTGGCCTGGAGTGATGGCTCCACTGTGAAGAGCACTTACGGATCCTCCGAAGGACTTTGGTTTGCTTCTCAGTAGCTTAGAACTGCCTGTAATTTCAGCTGCAGGAGGATCTGCTCTTTTATGTTTATACACACACACACACACACACACAAATATCCTTTCTTAAATTCTTGAAAAGCACCTTTTTTTAATGGTGAAAGAAAATAGACAAATTGGTCAAATTTAGTTTCTCTGAGAACTGTCCTATATCCTTTACATTGAGAATGTTCTTTGGCACTGAATGTCCTCCGTTGGCATCTCCTGCGTAGTGTCCGAGGCTAAAAGACTACCGCAGAAAGCCGATGTCACCCCTACTGTAGGTGCCTTATGTATCTGAGCCTCACAAGGGAAGAAGTGTGTAGGAGCATCTCCGCCCAGACCCATTCATTCCCTCCATCCACAGGCGGTTGCAACACTACCCAGCGAGGTGGTTTAAAGAAGCATACACATGTGCCACGGACTCTGCTTTGACAAACTGCTGCTGGTTCTTCTCAGCATTTAATGTGTAGCACAAACCCGTCCTGAGAATTTGTATTTGCTCTGTATTGGACTGTATGATTTGGAAGGATGTGTTCTTCCTTTCAGCTTCAGAGTTAGTCACTGGTGAGACAAATGCTCACAGGGAGCTGGGGGTGGGACAGATAGACAGACTGACTGACTGACTGACCGACTATGCAAAAGTGTTTGGCAAGACAGTAAGAGTAGATACAGAGACAGGATCCAAGCTTGAAGTGTGAAGATTGGCAAAAAGCAGAGACCCAACCTCAGTCAGGTGTAATGAGGCTAGTTGAGAACGATGACTAAAACCCATTCAGGGACAGGACCGGGATATAGAAGTAGCCCAGAGCAGCTCCAGGGCCTCCAAACATTGCTGAGGCACAGTGTGCTTCTCTCTTAGACCACAGAGCATCCATCCTCTGTTGCCATGGCAACTCCAGCGATCCTCCTCCTAGTCCTCCCACTCCTGCTGACTGTTGTTTCATTCTGAGTTGCTTAATTGAACTACCCTGAGATGGTTTGGTTTTTGACTCTTCTTTGAGGTAGGACACTAAGAGGTACTAGCCAATGTCAATCCCAGGTTCTAGTCAACTGTGACATTTTAGAAGAAAGCAATGGTCCTGAGAATTCAAACCATGACTGTAGACACAGATCCGTTTCCCTTAAAACCCGAATGGGGCTAGCTGCAAGGTTGACACACCGAGCTCAATGGGTAATCAGGCCTCTCTCCGGATGCCCTGAATCAGTGGATTGTAACCTGACAACAGTTCTGAACCAAGGTTAGCATTAGTTTTCTTCTATAAATACGGAAAGTGCAGACCCAGAGAGAGTGTTGAATACAGCTAGTTCACTGACGGAGGGTTGTGTTTTAAAGGGACCTGCCATTTTGACGACAGCAGTGAAGCTGATGTGGAAACTGCCCCTGATCCGTTTCTCTGCCCATTCGTGGGCTCCACAGGCCCTGTGTATCTGAAGGGGAATCTCTATGGCCCAGATCCGTTTGAACTTTATCTTCCAGGTATGGTTTTCTTGCTCCAATACAGTTTGGTTTCCTGGGAAGACTTCTCAGCGTGCTAACTCTGCCTCTTTTTGTTGTGGATCCCAACTTGGAAAGGTTGCAGTTCTGACCCAAGGATCGCTTTAATGGACCACTGTGAGTCCAGCTACACGAAGAAGGACTGCTTCTCATGTGCTCACCCCTCAGGGGAACCCTGTGAGCGGAACCTCAAGAGCATCCCGTGGCCACATTCCAGGAAGCTCATGGACTCCATGTACTCTCCGAACGAGGGGCACGCAATTCAGACTCTGTGTCTAAACAAGTCCTCCGTGGATTTTAGTACAAGTCTGGAACCGGCACCGGTTACTTCAAGTAACTCTTTCATGGGTACGTTTGTCAGGCTGGGAATTAATTACCTTGCTTCTCTGACTCAAACTCAAAGCGTTGGCCAGTAGTTTCATTCTTAATGTCACTGTGAGGAGATCCTAAATCCTCTGACTTTCTGAAATGCCCTTGGGTGGGAATTGCGTGTGGTTATGTATTTCGTCTATACCTAAGCCCAGGAGCTTTCTGGATCATGCCGTGTGTGGCGTGTAGGAGACAGGAGTTTGGAGAATGACTTAGGAGCTGAGCTTGTCAGCCATGTGGAAAAAGTGGTTTTGGGTCCCGGCAGCCTGAGGGGTGGAGCCGTATACTCTGCATGGTTGTGGTTTCGTATGTCTCGTGGCTTCTGACTGAACTCAACAGTGGAGGCCGGGGAAAGCAACATCCTACCTAACCCAGCTTCAGACAAGCAAGACGACCTTCAGCCGAGGAGGCCTGCAGTGCATTTGGCACAAGCCAGCACATTTAGACAGCTAGCACCGTGGGTACAGAGTGATTTTTTTTGGGGGGGGGGGTCTCATGTGTGGGAACCGTTGGAGGGAAGAACAGAGAGTAGATGCTTTTCTTACAGAGTGAAGCAATCAGGAAACAAAACAGGCCTCAACCTGCCTTGGTGTGTTTTTGGGTTCTTGGTTTGTTTTTAAAGGAGAATTCCAAATCATTCTACTTGAGCGTTTGAGAAATTTTACCCTTTGTCCCAGTGTGATTATTTATATACCTCCCTCAAGGGAAAAAAAAATGAAGTATGTTTTATAGAACTAGGGAAGGAATTTTAGTTAATTGGATGATGTTTTGCTGCCGTAGAAGAAAGGGCAGGACCAGAGCCTTGAAAGGAAGCCTGCTGGTTCAGAGCCTTGAAAGGAAGCCTGCTGGTTCAGGCAGAACCACTTCCCTGTTATGTGTTACTCTTCCATGGAGAATCATGGGCTCACAAATCCCCAAGCGAGGGTTCCAGGGCCATTTTCCATCGACAGACTTCAGGAACGTCATTGTTCGGTGATTAATGGGTCTTGACAAAAGATTAAAATGAACACATTTATTTGATGGTTTTAAATAAGCGGTGTGCAGCTGTTCTGTGTTCTGTAAATAGTCCATTCACAGCGTGGACCTACACCTGCGCAGGGCCTCACGGAGAAGCTTAGCGGGTAGATGGGAACCCTTGCCCTTTCAGGGTTCGTTTACGTGCATAAATGACCTGTGCGTTCATGGGATCTCTCTTCTTTCAGGGACCTTTGGGAAACCTCTGAGGAGACCACACCTGGATGTCTTCTCAAGCTTCGTACAACTGCCAGACTGTCAGCCAAGGCCCTGTCACCGGAAATCGCTTTCCTCACCAGAGCTGGACTCTGAGTCAGAAGAAGATGAAAAAGAAAGGACAGATATTCAGGAAGAAAATCACAGGTGTGCTTATCAGCAGATACTCCACACTTACAGGACTCCAGACCGCCAGCCTTGTGATTTGGACACATAGACTGGAGGGGACCGAGGAAAAGCTTCCACATACTACCTCAGCTGGGCTTCTATTTAAAAGAGACAGAATCCTATGTTTTTAAACAGACTTACAAAGTTTAAAAAGGAAAAAAAAAAAAAACCCAAAAAGATGCTTTATTTATATAGATGAACCAAAATTACAAAACGTTATAAAAATTTTATACCGGGAATAACTTTCATATAAAAAAAAAATACGTCCTTAAAAGTATTTTATAACTTTGTTTTATATGAAAATATCTTATGTAAATTAATGGTATGAATCCGTGACTATTTTATGTATTTTTATAAAGCCAGATTTCTTTTTATTGAGCATGAGTCCTGAAGCCTTTTCAATAATCCCGTCCAAACATGCTTTTCCGAGTAGCGGTCGCTCACCCCCTTCCATTCCGCACAGCGAGTTAATAAAATGTGCCATTTGGTGCCACACCCGATTTATATTATAATAATAGTTTCCAAGGCAAGTTAGACCCAACTCATTCAAATTTTCACATCTCAAGTGAATTAAAGTTATATTTAGCATATTGAAGCACAATGTTAAAGGACCCCTAGACAGCCTGTTCCACCCGCCTCCCCGATTGCCATGTTAACAGCCGGACATCCTGTGCGCCACTGCCAAGCACGCTGCATGAAAAGGAGTCACAGCCATCAGAAACTTATTTCTAACTTCACAAACAGAAAGATCTGCTGCTGCAGTCTAGCCACCACTGTAGCTTAAGTGACTCCACAATCCCAGGTTTCCTTCCTGAAGCCTGTGCCCCGTGGGTCGGTACCGAGTGTCTATCCTAGGAGTTTCTCATCCACCATGGCTTGTATTATAACTAGAGTGCATCTCTGAAGCGGGAAGGGATGCAGTGAAGGTCAGATTTCATCCGCAGTTGCTATGGGATGCTATCCCAGTATGCTGAGCTTACTGGTACACACATAGCAACTTGGTTACTGGTCTTCACGAGAGGAGGTGGGTACACACAAAGCAACGTGGCTGGAGTGTGCTCAGTGCTTTGAAGGTATTCTGAAGTAATTTGTTTTTTTAATGAACATATTTTCCTAACTTTGTCATTTCAGCTCTACTTGGCTGGAATTTAAGGTACTGAATGTGTTACTCCAGTACCTACGGTCATTTAAGGTGTTTGGTTTAAATAGTATTAGGGAGACCATTACGTGTCGAGCTCATGCACACACGAATAAGCTAAGCAGATCGTCTACACTATATAATCTGGTTGCAAGCAACAGAGCGGATAAACTTACTACATTGGGAGACTTGTGATAAAGTTGGACATATGTTCTTGGGAAACACTGGTTCGTATGTGCCACTTAAAACATTCCGGCCTAAGATAAATTGTCATGACAAGAGTTAGTGGTAGCACACTAAATTTAAAATAAAAACAACAACAACAAAAAACAAAAAAAAAAAAAAAACTTGAGGGTGTAGATTTCAGCCATTTGCAGTTTTTTGGAAGTAAACTGGAAAGCAGCTCGTGGAAAAGTAGAATCTTCTGAGAGAATGTGCTGGATGGAGGTAAGGTTTCCCTGCCCTGTGTCCCTCAATTTAGAGGCAGGGGCCCAAACCTAAGACAGGAAGTGTATCCCTCCAGTGACTAGGAAAGTGATTTCCCATGCTTTGGCTTTATTAGACTGTCAGACTTTTGAAATCCTACTGTGAATTAATCTGTATTGTTACCCAAAGTACTGCAAAAATAGACTTCTTAATTAGGAAGGTCTTTTAAAGGAGCTATTTTTTTCTATCTTTAGAACAAAAGTTTAAATCAGCACATTAAGCTGAAGCACTAGATTCCAGTGCTGGAAAGACAGCTCAGCACTGAAGAACCCTTGCTGATTTCACAGAGGGCCCAAGTTCGGTTCCCAGCACCCATTGTGGGCTCACAGCAGTCTAAGTCTAGTGCCAGGGAGTTCTGACAACCTCTGCTGGTATTACAGGCACCAGATGCACACATGATACACTGACATGCTTGTAGACAAACTCACATAAAATAAAAATAAATCTCTTAACCAAAGGAAACCCTGGATTCATCAACACGATTTTACCATGCTGGGTGCCCAAAGTTGTGGATCAGATGTAAATCGCATCTGTCTATAAAAAAGTATAGAAATTTAATCAGCAAGAATAGTATTGTGATGGTTTGTATATGCTCTGCCTAGGGAGTCATACTATTAGAAGGTGTGGTCTTGTTGGAGTGGGTGTGTCACTGAGGGTGTGGGCTTTAAGACCCTCATCCTAACTGCCTGGAAGCCAGTATTCTGCTAGCAGCCTTCAGATGAAGATGTAGAACTCTCAGCTCCTCCTGCACCATGCCTGCCTGGACACTGCCATGCTCCTGCCTTGGTGATAATGGACTGAACCTCTGAACCTGTAAGCCAGCCCCAATGAAATGCTGTCCTTATAAGAGTTGCCTTGGTCATGGTGTCTGTTCACAGCAGGAAGACCCTAAGACAAGTGTACACTGTGTTGATGCTTCATATCAAATGAACAATTAGTAATAGGAATCAAATCCTTCTAAAACAACATAAAGGAGCAGGCAAACATAGATACGCGTTAAATTGCTTATTCTACTCATTTTACTTTATTTTTGTAATGTTGGGGATTGAACCCAGGGCCTTAAACCAAGGTGTTATCACTGAGCTACATTCCTGACCTAAGATTTGGTTTATTGCTAAGTAAAACACTTAACTTTCAGCATAGCTTTCTTGTCTTCTGATAGAAAATCCTCACTTCATACCAGCATATCTTAAGAGGTGTTCACAGAACTGTGGTATTTCTCTTCATCCCACTGTTGACACTAGAGAGATTTATTAGGTCTAATCTTGACCTGTTTAAGACGTTGGAATCACCGTTAGTGTAATGAAAATCCATGATGACATATATGGGCGTAAAAACATAAATCTGTTTTTCGTCGTTCACAGCCTCTGCTCCCGGAATGACAATTCTGAGGTTAATTATTTATTAATAACTGTCTAGGCCACAAGCCAAATTTGGTTCATTTCCTGACTAGCTCATAACTTATGTAACCCATTCAGACTATTCTATGCCTTCCACATGGTTAGTTACCTCTACTTCAGTCGCAGTCAGAATCTTCCTTCATGTTTCCTCTGTGTCTCTCCCAGTATCTCTTCCCCCCAACCCCCAGTGTCTCCTTTTAGTCTCACCATTTCCCAGAATCCTCTCTTCCTGCCAGTGTCCCACCTCCTATTTCCTGCCTCAGCTCATTGGCCATCAGCTTTTTAAATTGACAGGTGATGCCTAGAAGACAATCTCTTTATGGACAGCATAGGTTGTTTCTCAGAGCAAGTAGTTTCTCAGAGCGGGGTGGTCGGTGCTATTTGAATAGAAAAAAGCACAAAGCGGCTTGGTCTCTGCACTGTCTTGGTAATGTGAGAGAAATACTGTGTACCCGGTGTTAAATGGGTGTGCTGTGCTGCTCTGTTTCAGAAGACTGAGAACGGAGGGTCTTTGCAGACTGCTCACTTCATCTTTTCTGACCATGGGATCCGAAATATGAGACTTGTGCAGTGGACATTTGGAACATGTATTTTTAACAGAGCATGTGATTAACACATTGAATACATGCCCCATCCGTCCAGAATCAGTCTCCAAAGAGAGGCCGGTCCCTTCATGAACTAAATTTCAGTACTCCAGAAATATCTAGTCACCAGGGCTTCTCTCTCTTTGAAAGGCCTTCCTTAAGTCTGTAACGCAAGAGTGTGGTAAGAGGCTCTGAGAGATTTCCAATAAGGCCTAAGAGCTGTTGGTGCAATCTTTCAATAGACCAGAGAGGGTTTGTACGTGTGCGTTTATAGAATTACCCCAACATCTGGAGTGATTTGTCTTCTTCTTCTTTTTTTTTTCTTTAAGAAATTCGATAATGGATAGCAAATCTTTCGATAAAAATGTTTTACTTTTGCATAGTTAATCAAATCATCCTTGTACAAATTTCATGTTCATTTTCTTTCCCGCTCACTTGATTTGATGCTAAGCATCAGAACGCTTGATCCTCAATTCTGTATCATATATTAGATACCCAGGGATGAAGAAAAGGAGAGCCAATACTCATGAAGCTTTTTGTTACACTTATATTATTAAAGATCCTAAAGAATGAAAGCAATTCACAGCTGCTACAAGTTAACGCTTAGGTTTTGTTTGCCATTATAATTATTCTCTGTTCTCTTCATTGGGCCTCATGAGTGACTTTTATTTATCAGGCTTAAAGTCTTGGGTCCCTTTGGAAGACAGCAGCGACTGTTGTCACGAGGTTATCGTGGTTTTCATGAAGTTGGTTTCTTTACATTTATTGTTGTTTTTCATGGTTTTGCAGCGTGGCTTTGTTGCTGTGTTTGTTGCTTACTTGGTTTGTTGTGGGTTTTTGAGATACAGAACTGAGCCAGGAGAGAGCTTTCTCAGACAGCTACATCGACAGGCACATTAGTGATCTGTTTTTCTCTCTACATGCAACCTTTTTGGCCTGTCTCCAGTTCAGGGTTGAGTTTGGGCAGCTCATTGATTTACTCTCTTGCCTAACTTTCTTTATATATGTAGCTGTGTATTTTTCCCAGGTTACATGAAAGCGAGCGGAAGAATCAGTGGACAGTAAGAGTTTCTCCATTAGCTATCATGGCCGCAGGCTAACGCTCTGGCACGGTGGGCCTTGGCGGCCGGCACCGACTTTGTATCTAAAACCTTTGCTCCCTTACCCAGTAACCTGGAAGTGTCCCATGAACTTTGAGCATGGCTGTCTTAGCTATTTTGTCTGTTCTCCACCTGCATCGCAGAACAAAATCCCAGCTCCGCTCTGGCTCTCCCTGTTTACCTGTCAGCCCTCACCGTTCCTGCTGAGTGCTCTCAAGGTCTGCCCCACCTCCCCGGGCATCCCACCGAGCAGCCGTATCTCTTACAGCAGAGACTCAGCAAGCCTCATTCCGCGCACGGTGTTCATGACCAGAAATAGCTTTCTAAAGTAGATCCGAAGGGATCACGTCCCTGCTAAAATCCTCACGTAGCTAACGTTAAATCCTAGTTACAGCATAACTAAGTGATCCATGCCCTCGCCCCACCCCCACTGCATGCCCAGCCTTTTAACTTTACAGTTCTTAGGAGCCTCAGCACACCTTGCCTGCTCACTCACTACCTTTGTGCAGGGTACCATTTCATGTTTGTCTTAGACAACACACATCGAGTAGCTAGGAGCTGTCCTATATGCTATGGCTGTAACATTTATTCTTTTTACAATTACTTGTGTATGTGTATGTTTACATTTATGTGTGTGTGTGGTGTGTGTGTACTTAACGTGCACATGCACATATGTGTGACACAGAATAGGAGTGGCTATCATAGTACAATTTGCAGTAGTTGGCTCTCTCCTCCCACCAGGCTTGCTGGGAAATTAGAATGTCAGGCTTGACAGCAAGTTGATGCCTTTACCTGAGAAGCCATCTCGTCAGCCCTGTGATATTTATTCTCAAATAAATATTCTTACAACCAATATTCCCTCAAATTCCTAATTGAACACAATTATCGCCCAGGTTGCTTTTCCTCATGGCTCCCCTGGCAAGCCTCTCCAGGACCAAGCCTGTGACTTTATCATGTCCATGGTAGCTTTTCCCTCTCTTGCTCCTGAGCTACCAGGAGAAAATCCCAAGAAAGTAGTGTTCATGAAGCCATTTGTGATGAATGGCAAACATCAAATAGAGTGTACACCAATAGGGTGTTTTCTACAAAAATAAATAAATATGTGAAATTGTTATGAGTCGGGTGTGGACTGGTCCCCAAGGGCCTGTGTGTGGTAAGTATGCTGTTGAGTGTGGTAACAGATGGTGGGGCTATCGAAGGTGGGGCCCAGTGCAAGACAACTGAGTCACTGGAGACTTCCTCAGAAGGAATTTAATAGCTCTTGTGAGACCTGTTAGTTTCCACAGAGAGGGTTGCTTAAAAGAGCCAGGGCTGGCCACCCCTGGGCTCTGGTTTCCTGTCTGGCCTTGTGACCCTCTTCACACCTGCTCCTGTACCCTTGGTGCCATCTGCCACCTCACCAGAGCCAGCAATATGTCCTTCAGCTTCCAAACCACGAGGTAATAAGTTCCCAGCCTTGGTATTTAGTTGTAGTAACAGAAACCAAAGGAATGCAGTTCAAACCCCTGTTTATTTCTTTGTTTTGAAACACTCTCTAGATCAGTGATTCTCAGCCCGAGGCTCTTGACCCTATGAGGGTCAAAGAACCATCCGAAAACACTGATATTTATACAATCTATAACAGTAGCAAAATTATAGTTATGAAGTATTAACAAAAATCATTTTATGATTGGAGATCGCCACAGCACAAGGAACTGTATTAAAGGCTCTCAGCCTTCCTAAGGCTGAGAGCCTCTGCTTTAGAGGATCTACTTACAGGAAGCTCAGTTCAGGTGCAGTGTACCGGGGTAAACAGATGTGTCCAGACATTATGTTTTTCCTTTAGGAAAAGTGACTTGACATGACTGTGGTGTGTATGTGTGTGTGTGCATGTGTGTTGTGGTGTGTTGCATGTGTGTTGTTTTTGATGGCTAAAGACTGGCCCATAGATAAGTCCATGGTTTTTTTGTAAATTTTAAAATCTCTTTGTGTGTGTGTGTGTGTGTGTGTGTGTGTGTGTGTGTGTGTGATAGTGCGTGAGTTGGGGTCCTGTGGGAGTCATGTCCCATCTTCCACCCCACTAGACCCAGGGTTGAACTCAGTCTGGCAGTAGGTGTCTTTTCCTGTGGAGCCATCTCACCAACCCCTGCCCATCTCATGTGTGTGTGTGTGTGTGTGTGTGTGTGTGTGTGTATGTGTGATTGTGTCTCATAACAGCTACACACACATATGCATGCATGCACACCTATATGCATACATGTTTGTCTTTTTGGGTTTCAATTTAAAGTGAGAAACCACAGTGCTGTGCTGACCAAGCAGGGGCTCCTACTTGGGAGCAGGGAGTGAGTACAAGCTGAAGAGACCAGAGCTGTAGGTTTTGCAGTTAGGTGGGTTATAGTACACTAACTATGACTCAGAAGGCAGTGATAAGGTTGACACTCCTCCCTTGGGCCCTCCATATTACCCAGTGTCTTTGGGTCTGTGGAATGTAGCATGGTTGTCCTGCACTTTATGGCTAATGCCCACTCTTAAGTGAGTACATACTATATGTGTCTTTCTGGCTCTGGGTTATCTCACTCAGGATGATATTATCAAGTTTCACCCATTTGCCATGCAGAATAGTCTTAAGAAAGATGATAGAAAACCACTAGATCAGAGGTTCACAACCTGTGCATCGTGGCCCCTTTGGGAGTCACGTATCAGATATCCCACATGTCAGATGTTTACATTACAATTCATAACAGTAGCAAAATTACAGTTATGAAGTAGCAATGAAATAATTTTATGGTTGGGGGTCACCCCAACATGAGGAACTCATGTTAAAAGGTTAGAGCATTTGGAAGGTTGAGAACCACTGCACTAGGGTGAAAATCGGATCTGTATGGAGAGGCAATGTATTTACAGAGATTCAGGTAAGAGAATACGGGGCAGGAGGTGGAACACTCTGAAAACACCTCATCAGAGTGAAAGAAAACTTACCATTTAAAATGTATTAAGTTGCCTAACCTTCATTTAAGGTGCGCTGAGTACTTTTTAACGTGTACTGCACTACCTGCAGAAATGTAATGACCAGATAAGTAAAACTTACCTTAATCATTCAACGCATTGTGAAGTAAAGAAATTAAGCCAAATGAATGTTGTGTGGCAAGCTACAAAGTGGGAAATGTTGCAATATCAGCGGTAAAGAATAAAATGTTACAGAAGATGACTGGAAGGATTCACTCACTTTATCTGCATCCTAAGAAAGTTGTTCATGTCAAGGGACAGCACTCAACGCTTAGGACAAACTGTAAGTGCACAGGTGTCGTAGGAGCAGGCAGCTGGTAGATGGTGGCCAAGGCAGAAAGGAGTTGTACAAACTCAGGAATCTATAGCAGGGCATTAAGGAGCAGTAATGGTGATGGTTTGAATATGCGTGGCCCAGGGGAATTGGCACCACTAGGAGGTGTGGCCTTATGGGAGGAAATGTGTCACTGTGTAGGTGGCCTTTGAGGGCTCCTAGTGCTGAAGCTTTGCTCAGTGCAGCAAAGACCCTCCTCCTGTTTGCCTTTGAAACAAGATGTAGAACTCTTGGCTCCTCCAACACCATGGCTGCCTGCATGATGCCATGCTTCCCATCATGATGATAATGGACTGAACCTCTGAAACTGTAAGCCAGCCCTAATTAAATGTTTAACTTTATATGATCATGGTGTCTCTTGACAGCAATGAAACCCTAAGATAGTAATCTAGTCTTTTCTCTGTGGAACATGCATGTTGTGCCTGTAAGGTTTTTATCAAAAGGAAGACATGTATTAATAGTCACTTGCTTAATATTGGGGAATGAGCCAGACCTTATACATATTAAGTTTCTATTTAACCATGTTAGCTCTATGGCTGTCTTGATAACAGACTAAAGTGGACATGACTAGAAGTAAGTTGGTTGCCTATAAAGATGGAAAGATGTCTAATTTCAGGTGGGGAACAATGTAGAACACTGAGGTTTATTGTAGAGAATGTCAATGCAGTTTTGGACAAACTCAGGAATTCTGAGTGATATTCAAATGGAAATGTCAGGTTGGCAGTCAGGTATATGAGTCTGGGATGAATTTATGAGCTCGGAAATCATCAACATAAAAATATGATGGAAGGATCACCTTATTTGCTAAGGGAGAAAGCAGGGAGAGAGACAGACAGACAGACAGACACAGAGAGAGAGAGAGAGAGAGAGAGAGAGAGAGAGAGAGTGAGAGAGAGAAGTGCAAGGTACAAGGCTGGGCTCTGGGCCTCACTAACAAAGCATCTGACTGAAGAATCCATTTTAGCTGACTGAGATGAAGCTGGTAGTTAGTCAAGAAGAGAAGCCCAGGTGGTATCAGAAAACCAAGTTAAAAAAATGTGTAAAGGAATGTGGACTGACCACTGACCACCTGCAACCTTCTAAGAGGTCACGAGAATCTGTAGGCCAGTTAGTCATATGGAAATCAAAAGTGCCTGTGAGAGTAACTTGGTTGGAGTCATGGTGGAAATTGAATTCAGGACCTCTGGAAGAGCAGATAGTGCTCTTAACCCCTGAGCCATCTCTCCAGCCCCAAAATGTTCATTTTTAACATTCTGGGGCACATCTTATTTGCTATGCTCTTGTACTGGCTGGTTTTGTGTTATCAACTTGAAACGATTCAGAGTCATCAGAGAGGAAAGAGTCTCAGTTGAGCAAATGCCTCCATAAGATTCAGCTGTAAGGCATCTTCTCAATTAGTGATCAATGTGGAAGGGCCCAGCCCATTGTGGGTGGGGCCATCCCTGAGCTGGTGGTCCTGGCTTCTATAAGAAATCAGGCTGAGCAAGTCATGAGGAACAAGCCAGGAAGCAGCACCCCTCCATGCCTCTGCATCAGCTCCTGCCTCCAGGTTGCCTGCCATGCTTGAGTTCCTGTCTTGACTTCCTTCAGTGGACTACAGTGTGGAAGTGTAAGCCAAACAAACCCTTTCCTCCCCAACTTGCTCTTTTAGTCATGATGATTCATCACAACAATAGAAACCCTAAGACAAATTGGTACCAGCACAGTGAGGTTATGACTGTGCCAGACCTGACTGTGTTTGGGAGAGGGCTGTGGAAGGACTTTGGAACTTTGGGCTTAAAGAACCCCTGAGTGTTAAAACCTCAGCGGGGTGTTCTGCAGGAGTAAGAATATTGAGAGCAGTGCAGAAGATGGGGGGCTGGTTTGTGATATTTCAGAGGGAAGATTAAAGACTCCAGCAGTTCTATTTGCTATTTTGATTTAAGAGTCTGGTTCTAATCAGCTGGGGGTGGACAATCAGCTGCAATTAACAAGAGGCCAGCACCATTAAAATGAGACACCTTTGAGTTAGTGAGACAATTGATGCTGGTCAGCTGAAGCTAAGAAATTAGCAGTGATTAAGAAGAGACCAGCATCACTGAGGTAAAATCTTCTGAGAAGTGTTTATCGAGAATACAGAGAAGCTTTGTTCCAGAGGTGGCCAAGGTTGAGCCTTGTGCTGACAGCCAGACTTGGTAATGTGAAATAATCACCCAAATGGTACTGGTTTTGAAGTTGTGAAGGGATCATGGAGAGCAGCTGAGGCTTGGCGGTGTGAGAGCCCCGGAGAGGCAATAGGTGAAGGCTCGGCCTCAGTAGCAGTTGAAGGAGTCGGACTGAAGGGGTCACGGCACAGAAGTTGAGGCTTGACACTGTGAAGAGAGCCTATGCAATCTATTGGTGAAAGTGCAGCCCAGTTACAGCAGAAGACCCAGTCGTCGTTTTGGAGATGGCAGTACCATGGGGCGACCTCCAAAAACAGCAGCAGCAGTGGAGTGCAGTCAGCCACAACCTAGAAGACAAGCTGTGTGCTACACAGGACAGAGCTGAAGAGGTGACCCAAGCACTTTGGAGGATCCCAAAAGACCGTGAGTTGATCCCAGACATTGCAAACTGAGTTGATTATATTGTTGGATTTTAGTTGTGCTTGGTTCAGACTGTGACTGTGCCCTGGTTCATCTCCTTTGAAGAAGGGATTTAATTGTGATTTATAAGAATACCTACAACTGAAAGACCTTGAACTTTTAAAAGAGATTTTGGATTTTTAGAGAGATTGGATAGTTAAAAGATATTGAAATTTTAATGTGTTTGAATTTGTAAAAACTGTGGAACTTTTAAAGTTATTTATGTTTTTAATTGAGATCTTGGGGATGAATAAGAAAAGGATTGGGGCTTAACAGTGGTGTGTTTGACAAGGGATCGGTTGTACTGGCTGGTTTGGTGTCAACTTGACGCAAGCTAGAGTTATCAGAGAGGAAGGAGCCTCAGTTGAGAAAATGCCTCCATGAGATCCAGCATGCAGCTGTGACTGATGGGGGCTGTGTTCTAGGCAGAGGTTTAGGTAAACTCTTGTTTTCTTTCGTCCTTCAGTTTGCTAGTATCCACACTAGCTGCAGAAAGATCTACCATCACAGGGCCTAGCACCTCCTACATGATGGTTATGTAGAAATTATTTCACATGTGTCAACAGAAGCCAGCCCTACAACCTGAGGTGCCAACATACTCTGGATGCTCTGCTGCTTGCTCGGGACCCCTTACATGCATAAAACTGGGCCAGAGCTCCAGACTGTAGTGAATGAAGGTCTTGTGTTCTTCCCTTTGGCTGATTTCCCTGGTTCCCTCAACTTGGAGCTCATCTCAGACCAGGTGTTCCTGAATAAGGAATATAGATTTATACTTCTAATTCACCAGAAGGTGGTTCTACATATAAAAACAAGCTATTAAGGCCGACAGCCATTTTTATTTTTTTTATTTTTTTTTTTTTTAAAATGAAAACTGTAGAAGAGAAATGTCGAAGGGTTTCTTTGGTTTCATTACCCAGTGCTCCCACCCCAGGGAAAATGAAGGCCGCCCGTTAGAGCCAGGTGTTCTTTAGACTTTAGCAATAATGGCAAGGAGGGGGGGAGCTCACTTTTAAGAAAATAATAGAATTTTATAGGGGCTTTGTAAGCATGTATATGATTTTAAACATGCCACATGAAAACAAAACATAAAGGAGAGAGGGGGGGGAGAGAGAGGGATAGAGAACGGGGGAAGAGGAGGAGGAGGAGGAGGGGGAGGAGGAGGAGGAGGGGGAGGAGGAGGAGCCCAATGTTTATGCAATCCTGCAAACTCTCAGGGAGACTCAGGAAGTTAGACCAGGGCCCAGGCTCCCCTCCCCCACCCCTTGTTCTACAGATGCTAATATAAATCAATTAAGGGCTGACATAACTGGCTGCCTGACAAATGCTCCATGATAACGCAGCTCGGGAGAAGGAGGAGTTTCTGAGGTACTCGTTGTAATGCTTTCAGTGCAGTAGTAAATCCCAGGCCTGTCAGCGCAGGTGGCTGTAGCTAAGTTGCAAACACGATGTTTCTCCAGCTCCAAATCCACTCCTTGGATGATCTACCAAAGCAAGTTGTGATTCAATTCAACCACTTGAACCTGGACGGGTACAAACCAGACCTTCATCTAATTCAGATTGTGGGTGATGGGGAAACAAAAAGGATGGGGTGTGCTCAGATGTGTGAATGTGTGGGCAGAACAGAGGGGAGAAGGGAAAATATTGGTGGCCAAGGGTTCCAGCAGAAGCAATCAGAGGACTAATTATTTGGAAATTTGTAATAGACCGTGGCTAGACATTCGCTCAGTCCCTGGGAGTAATTTAAAGAGCCGCAGCCCCCTGCCCCACTCCGGGTGTAGACTGCAGTAGCAAGCTGCGCACTTGTGACTTACATTAATGGCTGAGGGCAGAAGTGCTCAGAATTCCACTTGTCCTCCTAAACCCCCTTCTGTTTAGAGAAAGTGCATGGAACCTACCAGTTACCTTCTTTGTGTGGAGAGTGAAGGGCAAGTTTGTAGCTTTCGTACATTTTCTTAATCTCTGTAACACTGTAACACTTTCTCCCTAGCTTTTAGCACCACTGAGACCACAGCAGACATTCTAATGCTACCCTGAGGAATATGTAAGATCTAAGGAGACATTGTCACAGATGCATGGAGAACCTACAGCCAAGAACAGCAGTGCAGTTATGCTTAGAGAAAAATTCAAAATTTTAATATGTCCCATGTGACCTTTTAAAATAAAGTACCATTACTTCATCTAATTGCTTTTAATTCTCTACAGTTTTATATGTCAGTATGTCCAAGAGCATATTGATTATTTATGGGAAGGATAAAATCCTTTTAGCAGAAGTATATGGATGCCTGGCACTGGCACAGGTCACAAGGGGTCTTCAGATCCCCTGGAGCTGGAGTTATAGTCAATTGTGAGCCTTTCTGTAGGTTTTGGGAATAGAATCTGGGTCCTCTGCAAGAGCAACAAGTGCTCTTAACATCCGAAAAATGTCCTTTAAAAAACAGAAATCCACTAAGTCTAACTTGAGTTGCTTATATGTATGTGCTAGATCAATTTCTCAAATTGTATTTGAAGTATTGTCCATACATTTTGATAACTTGAAATATGAAAGAATTTGCTGTTTTAATTTAGCTAAGATTCTTTAGTGCCTATGCTGAACAGTTTTTAGTGCACTGAAAACGAATTGCATCATCTGATCTACATAATAACTGTATGAAGTAGATACAGTGAGGTAATTCTTATCTTCGTCTTTTATAGCAGTCAAGGAAAATGAAACACAATCTAAATACATTTTCATGATCTAAAATGTCAAACTAAAATTTTTTTCTGGGTTAAGAATTAGCTTGTAGTTGAACCTGTCTGTTTTTTCGTTTTTAAGTTTTTGTTGTTGTTTGTTTGTTTGTTTCTATTATGTGTATAGTTTCTTTTACTTGCATGTTTGTATGCATACCATGTGTGTGCCTGGTACCCTTGGAAGCCAGAAGAGGGCATTGGATCCCCTGGAATTTGAGTTAAAGATGATTGTGATCCACCATATAGGTGCTGGGACTCGAACTCCAGGTTTCTGGAAGAGCAGACGGTGCTCCTAAGCACCAAAGCATCATCTCCAGCTGATCCTGAGTTTTAACATTTCCTGAATTAACTTGAAACCTACTTGACTCATAGTTTTTTATTTTGTTTTGTTTTTGTTTGTTTGCTCTGTGTATGTGTACATGATATGCATGTGTGTATGTGTGTTTGTGGGCACGTGTGTATAGGTGTGTGTGTGTGTGTGTGTGTGCGCGCACATGTGTGAGAGCGCACACATGCATGCACACATGTGGAGGCCCAAGGTTAATATTGGATATCTTTGTCAATCATTCACTTTTGGAACATGGTCCGGGAATGGGGTCGTGTGAGGAGAATTCTGAGTGCTTATGAGAGCACTCTAAGACAAGATGAGTCTTGTGACATCAGTTTTCTCAAGACACAGGATTGTTCATGGAATGTGTTTTTGTGTTCCCCCCAAGAGCAGTGGATAGGAGTGAATTTACTTCAGATTATTCATTATAACTGGCTATTGTTATTTGTTTAGATGCCTCAATAGAAAGATACAGTTTTACCACATCCAGCTTATCCCTGTGGTTGTAAACACCTTGAACTCATGAGAACTTTACTCATGTGACCTTTCTTAACCTTCAGAGCATGAATTGTCTGATGCTCTGAATAAAGTTGGCTATTGCATGAGATGTTAGTCATCTGCATTTCCTGGCTCCAGTCTCCCAATTCTACGCTACCTCATATACTGAACCCAGGGTCACTTGAACCGAAAGCTTGCGGATTAGGCTAGTTTGAGTAAGCAGCTTGCTTTAAATTACCTGTGTCTGGGTATTTCCTGAGTATTTAGGTGCTTTACTCCTCAGAGCCCAAGAAATCTGAGTGCCTGTCCTCATGAGAATTCAACGAGTCTTCAAGAGTTTTGAAACGTCACCCCATCCCAAAACTGCATGATTTTATGATTATTGCCTCTTTTTGTGAATGTTTGAATTTGTCATTCAATATATTTTTGCTTGGTCTTTTAGAATGTTAGTGTTTAAGGAACATATAAACAACATTTCTATGTCAACCATAAAATGCTTTGTAATAAAATTTGCAAATGTTTCCAGGTATGCTCTTTAACTTGATCCTGAGGTATTAATGTGGTTCACAAAATTTTTCTAGTATTGTCAGTCAAGCCTCTGGCTTTGTCTCCCATGGAGGCTGGGATGGGAGTAAGTCATCTGCAGACCATATTTAGAAGTTACCATCAACGTTTTGTTCTAGTTCCTTCAGCCTCTTTTCTTTTTTAGTTTAAATAATGGTCTAGCCTGGATTTGCTTGGGGAAGAGACTTATCACTTTTAGGTGTTTTACCATGACTTTTGAGAGCATTTATTAATCCATCTATTTCTTTCCCTCTGTTATGAAATGCTTCCTTGTCTGTCTAAATCCTTATGTCATTAGAAGGTTAACCACCCTTAATTTTAAGAAAATATTTTTCAAAGTGCCATTTTTTTGCAACATAGGTTGTGTGTGTGTGTGTGTGTGTGTGTGTATGTGTGACACAATATATACATATGTAATTCCAGCTTAGTGCTATTTTTGGTTTTCCTTCCTTTGTAAAGCAGAGACTATTTGTCCAACCTATAAAGTTATGGCTCCTAATAAGTCTAAAGACGATGAATATTTTCTTATACTTTTTTAAAATACAGAAGACACACTCTCTCGCAGCACAGTATGTCAGGCCTCAAGGGTTAGCTCAGATTGCTGTGACCCACTGTTGTCAGGGAACAGTTTAAGGCTCCCTCACACTTGGATCTGATATGTAGCCTTTACTAAATGGCAACAATGTTCTGACCTGAAGCATCTCTAAGGTTTTGGTTACAAGGCTACAATGTCACCCTCTCTTGACAGTTATTTTGTCTGGCTGCATGTGGAAACTTTGGAAGGTGCCCCTTCCGGCACTATGCAAACAACCAAAAGAACAAACAAACAACAACAGCAACTAGCTTAGGAGGTTTGTGTGCCCTTAATTTTGCCATGACTTTCTCCTCCTCTTCCTTCTTGGTACTGCCCTGGGTGCCCAGGGCCTGCTCAACAAATGTTAATGGCTGTGATCTTCACTCTAAGCAATTTGCAAAGTGGGTGATGATTGTGTATAAGCAACAAGGGAGACACTATTTGCTATTGATGCTAATGTGTGAGCACTTGGGAAGACAGCACACACACAGCAGTGGTAAAGCTGAACTCTTTAGCCCCTTTCAAAGCAAAGGGACGCCGTATCCAGGAGGAAGAGTGACACTTATTGTTCTAGGCATGATCATCCATGTTCCCTCCCACACCAATTCTGGCCCATGTCAGTACTATCCGCTTTTCATAAGACTAGGTCTAGCACAATGTAGTACTTGCTTGCCCTCTGCAGCGCAGGACAGCTGATACCTGCAGCATCTGATTGTCAGCTTTCTTGGCTGATTACACATATGGCAGTAGCTGGATTTTAGCTCCTGCTTTCAAAGAGCAAGTCATTGAAGATAGAGGAAATGCACACAAGCCCAACTATAGCACACCCTTTTAAATCACTAAGAAAATGGAATTAGGAAGGAATAATTCCTTTAAGCATAATTGGTAAAAACCTCTGACTTCTCTGTATAAAATTTAGTTCTGTAATTTTAAGGGGAAGAAATTAAAATTTTAAGATTTGTGTTTTATCTGACCTATATTAAAAAATAACTCTGCATAAAAGGTTACTATCAATAGTCAAGACATTGAGTTTTTATGTGATCATTTTGTGTTCTGTTGGACATGGGAAAATGGTCCTGTAGGTAAAGCCTGGCATCTGGCCTCAAGGCCAGCACCTCAGGTGACAGGAACATGGCTCTATCTTGAGCAGATATGGCAGTACTCAACAGTTGTAACATTTCCTGTGGAAAAACATGGGTGGATGCTTTTTAAAAACAGACTTGGTACTATTTACTGTAAGATGTGATATGCACAGTGATGTTCACACTCATTCGAATGCTGGAGGAATCATTTACTCTGGAATACACAGCTTTTAAAAGCTTACTAACGTTTTCAGCATCACACAGATCCATCTTTAAAGTTGCTATAAAAAAAACCCAAACAATTTAAATTTCTATTAACTCTTATAAATTATAAGTGCTTCAGTTTTTACTTTCCGTAAGTTAGAACAGCACAAACCATTTTAATCTTACTCATGCGCGAACTCGGAGTGATACAGTAATACAGGCTTGGCATGATTTATCCACTTGTTTAATGATGGTGTAAACATTGTGGGACTAACCAATCACTTTCTGATCAAATTTAAGGTGTGCTCTACACCATGAAAGTCAACCTGGCCTTGATATCTGCACCAAGAACCTGTGGCTAGACAGGTCATGGAATGTAGGGGTGTGTTGTCACTGATACTACTCTGCTAAAGGGGCATGGTATGAAAACTGACTCTGAATGACTTGTTACACATGTAGATTAGAGCATTTCTCAACCTCCATTAGAGAAGCTTCCTTTTGCAGTAGATGACAATTAACAGAGAGAACAGGGCAAAGTGCGGAGAATACAAGACTGTAGGATGCTTATTCTTAACTGGACTGCACAGACTGCCGGGGATTGAGATCACCATGAAAGAGGGAGCAGAAGGAACATAGAAACCTGAGGCAGTAGATGCCTACAGGAAAACAGCGTTTTCTGTGCACAGTAGGACAGCTGTACATATGAACCCACAGTAGTTGTGACAGAATGCACAAGACCCATCAAAGCTCAAACCAGACAAAATACAAGCACGGAGAAGGGAGATAGGTGGGAAGTCTCACCCTTAGCTCAGAGATAGTGTCAACTGATGACTCTTGGAAGAAGGCAGTTTATTTTTAAGGGTGTGGACTCTTATAGGTTGACCACATTCTAGTGCAAGACTACACATTCAAGAGTCTGTGTCTATGGGCAACACTGGTTGATTTTGCTGTTTTGTTTTTTTAATTTTGTTTTGGTTTTGTTTTTCTTTTTTTTTTTAAAGAAGACAGAGTTGAGTGTGTAGGGAAGAGGGTGGATCTGGAAGGAACTGCAGGAAGAAGGCGAATATGAGTGTGCGCGTGCATGTGCAGAAGTCAGCATTCGGTATCTTCCTCAACAAAACTTCACCTTACTTTTTGAGACAAGATCTCTTCCTGAACCTGCAGTTCACTGATTCACCTAAGCAGGCCAGTGAGCCCTGGTGATGCTCCTGTCTCTACCTCTCCAGCCCTCGGATTACAAATATGTAACTCTGCAAGCTTTTTGTCTGGGTTCTTGGGCTCTGAACTCAGATCCTCATACTTGCACAGTGAACACCTCGGTCATCTCCCTCGCCATAACTTAAGGGTTTGAGGAGAATTGAAATTACTCTGAATGAGCATCATGAGCATCCTTTAAAGACAAACACAGGGAGGAGGAGGAGGTTACATCAACACTGAGGCAAGGGTGTCCTTAATGTCTCCCCTGTTGTAACTTGTGAGAACATAATCCAGACACAGTACTGTTAGCATTGCCTGCCCTACTATTTGTTTTTGCATTTCCTTAAAGGTTTAGAAATATGTGAACAGATTAGACATGCACACATGCACATACTCATTAGATAGAAGGGACTTGGATCAGAGTGCCTTGAATCTACAGATGAGTTTGAGGTTAGCTATGTGCAGTCTTAGCAATATCATCTTCCAATCAATATACCTATTGGGCCAGGTATGGTCCAAGTTTTGCTGTTTTGAAATTTAATTTGTTATCGTGGTGTGTGATGTGAGATGCGTGTGTGTGTCTGTGTGCACAGGTGCACACATGCCATGGCCCATATGTGTTGGTCAGAAGACAATTTTCAGGAGTTTGTCTTGTCCTACTCCAGGTTCTGGGAGGTGAATTTAGGCCACTGGGGACTCATGCAGCAAACACTTTTACTCCCTGGGTCATCTCCCTGGTCCTGATGCAGAGTTGGGGGCCTGTATTATGCTCCTTTTAGGCATGTGTCTTGTAGTTTTTAAAATATAGGTCATATATGTATATATGTCGTCCTCTATCCAGAGGGTGAAGTGGGACCAGGATGAACAGGTTCCCTGGGTCTCTGCTGGGTCTGGAAAGCTGGAACCATTACAGTTTTTAGAGAAGCAGGAAAGTTTGGGCGGCCTGTGCAGGGCTGGTAGCCTATGTCCAGCAATCCCAGCAGGACTAGCGCCATGCCAGTGGCAGGGGCAGCAGTGGCAGCAGCAGCAGCAATGTGATCCTGGCCTGCTGGTTCAAGGCCCAGCGATGAATGCTTTGGAAAAGAACTGAGCTCTTCCCAAGTGTTACAGCTCAATAAAATAATCAGTCTCAGATGATCCTAAGTGAAATAATGTGTGCGCTTTTCCCTGTGGATGGGGACTATATAAACATCGAGGAGTATGGTGGGGCTTATGGGTAGGTGTTTCCTGTTGGCTTTCTTTGAGATGTTAGTGATGCTCTGCTTGCTTGGGGAAGGACTCCAAGTGTTTTCCTTCCGTGACTGATTGTTATGGGCCTCTCAGTGGGGTGTCAGGGTTTAGTGTTCCAGAGCAGGTAGAGGTAGGCAGGGTATGGTTCCACTCCTGTTCTTCTGAGAGTCACTCAGCCTGACCAGTTCTTCTGTCTGGTGGTACGGTCTACTTGCCCCACATGTACGTGTGTGTGTGTGTATACATATATATATACATATGTGTGTATATACATATAAATATGTGTATACATATATATACGTGTGTGTATACATATATATACATATGTGTGTATATAAATGTGTATACATATATATACGTGTGTGTGTGTGTTTACATATACATATGTGTATATTTGATTACCTGTTACACTGACTAGACCCCTAAGCACATGTTTGATAGAAGGGGAAATTTTTAGAATATAGGTCATATATATATATATATATATATATGTGTGTGTGTGTGTGTGTATATGTGTATACATGTACATACATATACATATGTGTGCCTGTGTGTACATTTATGTATACATATATGTGTGTATGTAGAATTATCTATACATATATGTAAATGAACATATGTATATACATATATGTATATACAAATATATATATTATATATATATATATCTTGATTTTTGATTTCCTGTTTCACTGACTAGATTCTCAAGTACATGTTTGATAGAAGGAGCAAGCAGATACAAGTTTTTTGTATCACTGTCACTATTAAGATGGTTGTATGCATTGGTTTTGTTTTGCTTTGGGTCTGTTAACCTGGTAAATTGTACTTACTGATTTTCAGATGTTCAATAAACCTTGTTATCTTGGAAATAATCCCCGTTTAGTCATTTTGTATATCACTTTACTGTATTGTTGGATCCAGACTCTCAATCTTCTCTTACAACCTTTGCATTCATAAGCATTAGGGGTATTGATCTATAATCTTTCTTGAAATGAACTTGTCTGGTTTGGTATTCGAGTGGAGCTGGCCCATAGAATGAGTTCAGAAGTCTGTCTTCATGTTTCTGGATGGGTTTGTGTGCAATTGATATTTGATGTGTTTCACCAGTGATGTCATCTAAGCCTGAGGTTTTTCTTTCTACAGGTGGGAAGTCCTAATAGTAAAGACTTAATTAGCTGCATAGCTTTTTAAATTACCCATTTCTTCTTAAATAAGCTTTGGCCGTTTGCTTCTGTTAGTGAATTTATCAGTTTTATTTAAGTGGTTGAATTTACTGTAATGAAATCAATAATGTTTCCTTATTATTTAGGACATGTTTAGACTCTTTGGTGACATTAATAGCTTAATCTGAATACTGGAGAATTTTCCCTTCACTTATTTTCTGCACATCTTGGGTGTCTCTCAGTTTATTCAGCATGTAGAGAATATCTTCCAGCTTCACTGATTTTCTCTACTCTTCATCTGATTAAATAAAACAACTGGTCTTAGATTTACTTACTGTACACAATGTTTTCCTGACTGTATGTCATATGTGTATCACTTGTATGCCTCTGAGGTTACAAGAGTGGGTCAGATTTCTGGAAATGGATGGACAGGTGATTGTGAGCTGCCATGTAGGAACCAATCTCAGGACCTCTGTAAGAGCATCAAGTGCTCTTAACCCCTGTGCCATCTCTCCAGCCCTTCTTGTCTGCTTTAAAGTTTTCATTGTATATTTCTTGATTTCTTTCTTTCCCCAGTCTCTCTCTCTCTGTTTCTTTGTCTCTCTCTGTTTCTTTGTCTCTCTCTGTCTCTCTCCCTCTCTGTCTCTCTCCTTCTCTGTCTCTCTCTCTTGTATTCCTTGAGATTTAGTTTAGTCTGAGTTTCCAGGCCAGTGATTCCTTCTGTTCTATTATCAGTGTCTGGTGCTATTAACACCCCTGCAGGGAACCCCTCAGCCCAGCTACACCCCGCTCACTTGCATACACATGTCTTCTTTCCCTCTGTTCAGAATATTTATAATTTCCCTGTGAATTTTTTTTATTACATCCAAGATACTTTTTAAAAGGGGTTTTTGTTTTGTTTTAGATATTTTTATGTTACTATTTCTCATGTAAGTCTATTCTGGACAAAGAATCTTTATCTATAGCTTGACATTTGTATAACTTGAAACCTGTTTTCTCAGAAATTATTCTGGGAATTTCATAGAGCTGATGTGTGTGTGTGTGGGGGGGTACAGTGTGTGGATCTAGCCAGAACTGGTTATTCATACTATTCAGGTCTTCTATGCCCTTCTTTTGGTATGCTCCTTTGGTTCACTGTTCTACCAAAAGGTGAGAAAGGTCATTACAATCTCCAAATGCATGTTTGGGTGTGTTTATTTCATTTTGAAGTGTATTGGTTTTGCTTTTCTTTTTTAAAACTATGTCACCTGCTATCTTTTGTTTAATATCATTTAACTTTTAGCCCATTTGTACATTTATGCTCAAAATAATTTGATAGAAGTAACATTATAATTTCTTATTCAATCCCATGAGCTCTACTTCTCAGGATTTAGGCCATTAGTATTTAATGTGTAAACAATCAGGTTTACATAATCTATTTGTTTTCTGCTTGCTACATCTTTACTTCACTTTTTTTTTCTTGTTACTTTTCTTCAATTCTGTTGTGTCTGAAGCTGGATGACTGGCTTTCACTCTGTCATGTTACTTCCGCAGCTACTTTAGAGTTTGAGGCTCTGGATTTTCACCCACCATACTTTCTCTTCAAGGTGTACTCCATCATGTCCTCTATGCTGAGCAATAGTAAATGTTCACTTCTCCCCTCCCACACCCCCCAGGTGTCCAATTCACGCAACCAGTGCCATACTGGACTGCACATGGATATTTTTGCTTTAAATACTTAAATGGAAATTCTGACGAAAATGAGAAAAAGACTTTTTATTCTCAGAGTTACAAAGTATTCAGCATTCTGCTTTTCTCCACATCTGCTTGGGTTTCCATGGGACAGCCTGTTTCTGCTGCCGAACTTTGTGCTTTGGTAGCTTGGTCTCTTTGCTGACAGTTTCATTTCAAGTTGGGGTTAATCTTTCCTTGCCACTAAACCAGTGTCCTCCTTAGCACTCTGGCCTTTGCTTTGTGAGTCGTGGGGTTTCTTACCTCGTTATTAAACAGTGTTAGCCCCTCTCGATGGTCTGGATGTGCCTCACAAAGTTCTTACGTAGGTAATTTGATCCCTAATGAAAGATTTTTGTGTTGGGGATTGGTTCTAATGCTTTGAATTAATCAGGAATCTGCATGTCCAAACACTGAAGGTCCTTGTCCCCAATTGGTTCTTGATCGATCATTAAAGAGCTAATGGCCAATGACTGGGCAGGTAAACTGAGGCAGGATTTGTACGGGCTAGGAACTGGGAGAAAGGAAGACTGAGAATGGCCATGGCTAGAGGGAGAAGGACGGGATGTAGGAGCTGCTGGAGAGAAAGCCAACCAGCCATGTAAGAATTTGACCACTGGCCACTTCCTTTATTGGATCTGGGGTAGCAGGGGAAGGTTTGGGAGTGACCAGTCTTTGAGCTGGTCATGACAAGTCAAAAATTAACTGGTGTGTGTGTGTGTGTGTGTGTGTGTGTTTCATTCTCGAACCCAGATTGCTCCTGGGTGGGTGTGCATGGGAGTCAAAGGGATGTAGCCATCAATACATTTTTAAAGGTAAACTTGTGAGAGGTGCTTAGGTCATGAGGCCTTGAATCAATAGATTAATATTGTAATGCATGTCAGGTCTTTGTCAGAGAATGGATTTGTTACAAAAGTGAGTTTAACCCCTGCCGGTGTCCTGTGCTCGGCTGTCTTCCTTCCTTCTCCCACAGAAGCCCTTGCTAGACATTGGCTGCTTGATTTTGGACACCCCAGCCTCCCAGAACTCAAAAGAAGTGAATGCATGTCTTTATGTATTACATAGTCTCAGGTGTTTCTTGACAGCAGAACAAAAGTTTCTCTTTCTAAGTCGTTTAAGTGGCTCTTTCTTTAGCCTTAAGTAATTCCTATGTATATACTATGGATAAATGTTTAGCTGGATATTCCATAAATATTTAGCTATATTCCATATAGCTCATGTCTCTCTTCCCATTCAGCCTTGCAAATGGGATTCCTCTTTGGACTGTGGAAATCTTAGTCTGACTTCAATTCAGACTCCCTTTCGGCCTGACTTGGTTTCTCCTGTCTGTACCCGTTCCTGGAGCCTTCAAGCAGTGGTCTGAGGCAACGAACAGGCTCACATGTAAATTTTTACCCCTCAGTATTTGTTTTTCTTTCTTGCCTGAAAAACATTTATTCAAATATTATTTTAGTTTTTTAATTATTCTAGTTGAGAGGATAAATCTGGTTCCCGTTATTCCAACTTGTCTGGAAATTAAAGTGAATTGGATATTTCATTGTATTTAATTTTAATTAATTTAAATTTAAAATAGTCACATGTGGTATTATTGAATGTGACAGAAGATGTTGATTATAGAGGTATTCATATTGCAAAATTTTATTGAACTCAGATTTTAAGATTTGCACATTTTGTGTATATGCAACACTCTCAAGATGTTTAAAGAGCTAAAATGTTTTCTTAAAACCTAGTCTGCAGAAGCTTTTTTTTACTTGACAAAGTTGTGTGTGTTTAGTAATAATATTTTAGCAGGAAGAAACAACAAAATAATGCCAATATTTCTTTTCCAGACTAAATAAAATGAACAGCATTTGCTCTTAAACTGAATATGCCACATTTGCACTGTAAAATTAAGAATGAAGCTGTCTTTAAATGCCTGAGAAATTAAATTGAGTAATTCGAGTTCTACCTGCAGATAGGTGTGCTGGTGCAGACCTGCGATCCCAGCACTTAGAAGGTAGAGGCAGGATGATCAGGAACTAAAAGTTAGAGGCCAACCTGAACTATGTGCCTATGTACACACGCACACGCACAGGCACACACACACACACATACACGCACACACACGCACACGCACACACACACGCACAGGCACAGGCACAGGCACAGGCACAGGCATAGGCAATACGTATATACTCATTATACACAACATAATCATACATACATACATATACACACACATATACATACACAAACACACATATACATATATGTACACCTATACACTGACACATACCCGCACACACACACACACACACATATACAGGCACAGACACACACACACACATTTACACACACACACACACACACACACGCACAGGCACAGGCACAGACACATACGTATATACTCATTATACACAACATAATCATACATACATACATATACACACATATACATATACAAACACACATATACATGTATGTACACCTATACACTGACACACACCTGTGCACACTCACACACACATACATACAGGTACAGACACATACACACACATATACACACACATACATACACACATGTACATATATGTATATGTGTGTTTGAATGTATACCTATACACAGACACACACCCACACACACACATACACACATACATACAGTCACAGGCACATACACACAAATATACACACATGTACATATACACATTATACACACACATAATCACACATACATACATATACACACACAAATACATACACACATATACATACAAACACACATATACATATATGTACACCTATACACAGATACACACACACCCCTGAAAGATGGAGTGGAATTCAGTCTTAGTCTGCCCATTGACTTGCGGTGGGGAAATGTAGAGAAACGGGAACAGTAGAGTATCTGTAAAGGTATGGGAGTATGCTGCAGAAATTAGCTTGAATAGCTTAGGGGATTTGAGAGACTATCACAGTGACTGAAGAATCTTGAGAAGATGGGAGTGGCTTGAGGCAAGATTGAACAAAGACACAAACCAAAAGGTTCAGACTTTTTGATCTTATGAGGCATTTTGGTTGTGGCCATAAAAATCAGTGAGAGAAAGCTGACAATACTGGATTGTGACACAGTCAGGTCCGTAGGACATGACAATCACTTTCGATGCCCCAATATGGGTAAATAAAAGGAGATTGAAAACATGTGAGTTGGAGTGCATTGGGGAAATGGCTCAGTGGGCAAAGTGCTTGCTGCATATGCCTGAGACCCAGAGCCCGCTGTCTCCAGAACTCAGTAAGAACTGGGCGAGCACAAGAGCCCAACCCCAAGCAATCCCAGCCTCAGAGAGACAGACAGACAGGGGAATCCCCAGGGTCAACTGGCTGTACAGACTGACCAGAACGATCTACAGTGGGTTCAGGGAGAGATCCAAACTCAATAAACAAGGAGAGCAAACCCGAGAGACCTGACTTCAACC
Source organism: Rhynchomys soricoides (assembly GCA_019843965.1). NCBI lineage: Eukaryota > Metazoa > Chordata > Mammalia > Rodentia > Muridae > Rhynchomys > Rhynchomys soricoides. The sequence goes on from JADRCH010000151.1 coordinate 4,032,160, forward strand.
TCAAGCCTCTATACACATGTGCACACACCCACACATGGAGACCCTCCACACATGAGCATGCATATACATGCACACACACCACACATAGTATGAAATGTCTTTTAAAAGTATAGACAAGCTGAATAAGAGACAGCTTAGACACCAGATAAATAAAAATTGAACAGTCAAAATTATTAGAGATTCAAAGAGCCAAGTGAAATGGTTCTTAGCATTTAGAAGCCCAAGGATGCTAGGGCAGTGAATTTGAGAGCGGTGTTTGTTTTTTGTTTTTTGCTCTTTTTGTTCCATTCTGACTATAACCCCCATCCCATCATTAGAATAATACATGTGTAGAATTGCTCTGCTGGAGCGCAGACACAATTGGGGATTTTATTTGTTGACTATATGGAATTCAATGCATATGCTCTTGATAAAGAGATCCTATGTCTTCTTTTAAATTATTTTTGGTGTATATATATATGTGTGTGTGTCTGTATGTATGTGTGTCTGAGTGTATGTGCCTCTATGTGTGTCTGTGTATGTTTGTCTGTATGTGTGCATGTGTCTGTCTTTCTTTATGTCTGTCTGTCTGTGTGTGTGTCTGTGTCTCTCTGTGTGTGCGTCTGTTTTTGTGTGTGTGTGTCAGATGTGTCTTTTCATGGAGGTCAGAAGAGGGTATTAAATACCCTAAGGTGGAAGATACAAAAAGTTGTGTGTTGGGAACACAACTTAATTCCTATGCCAAAATGGTATACACTGCTAACCCCTTAGCCATCTCTCCAGGCCATGGTATTTATTATATTTAATGATTGTTCCTAACCAGACAAGACGATTTGGTGGAGGATTTGTTATAAATTCTTTCCTGAGACTCACTTTTCCAATATTTTTGAGAATATTTCTAACTGTGATTGGTGATGATCAATTCCCTAATTTTTGCCTACAGTTTGTTTTCCTTACAGCTTGACTGTCATATGACTATTGTAGGGTGGCTGTCTGGTCACACAGAGACTTAACGGGGCTGCTGTTCCTCTTAGGCACTGGGTTGCTTTGGACGGCTTTCTCCAATGGCTTTTATTTTTATTTTTTAAATTCCTGCTAGATGATGGTAATAATCACATAGTGCTTTGGTGGTGTTATTGTGTAGAATTTGCGTGTTTCATCTTACAGGGAGAGTAAGAATATTATCTTATAATTTCTATTCTTCTACTGTTAAAATCAGTCCCGGGAATGAACAAATTAAGTATTCGGGTGAAATGATTTTTTAAAAAAGACATTTTCCTGTTACATTTCTAACAATGCTCATCACCTTGCATTTACCACCTACCTCAAAAATCTCTCCTTAAGAGTATGTCACTTTCCGGTTTCTTTGTTTTTCCTCCAAGAAGAAAAAGAAACTTCATAAAAGATTAAACAGACAAAATATTGTTGCGTCAACAATAAGATCCACATTTTTCCATGTGCGTTGGGAATTCCACTTTATTTTATGATTTTTTTTTCTTCCTGTAGCATGGACAATTTTCCTCTAACCAAATTAAAAGTACCTTCAGGACTATCAAAATTACATACTGGAACAGAATTTGCCAGCAGGAATTGTATTATGGAACAGGGTTGCCTTGCAAAAATACTTGTTTTGACTTCAAATGAGAAAATAGTTCTTCAATTAGTTCTCAGAGGAACCTTGATTTATGTAGATTAGGTGCTAAATCAAGGGAGTTTAAGTTAGTGGATTTACTAAACTCAATTTAAGTCACTCCTTTGGGATAGCACAAAAAATGCTTCACTCGGTAAGTATTTATTAGCAAGACAAATAAAATAATCACTTTATGCTTCTAGAAACTCCCACAATTTAATGTCATCACCTGCAGAGAAGAATAAAATATTTAAAACATGTGTTTGCATGTGTGTGTGCCTGCGCATGTATGTATCCTTAAGTGTACTAAAGGTTATAGAAACTGTAAAGTCTGGTATTTTTGATGCTTGCATTTAAATAAAAACTCCTTTCCCTTTTTAAATCCTTGTAGAAAGCAAGTTAAAAAAACATCTTAAGGAATTTAGACAAATGTTCTTTGTCCCTCGATGACACAGATTTTCTAGAAGATTCCAGAAGCTAGAAGATGAAGATAGATACACATTGCAGCAGACATGATTTGATGCATAGTTTGGGGCCGCCTTCCCTAAACAGTAGCACATAAGCAGGGTAGTAATAGTCCTCTGGACAGAGACAGAGGGAAGTTAGGTCTAGTTCTTCTGCTAGCATGACTGCAGGGTAATGCTTCAGTTAGGAGACTCCCTCTCAAGAGAAACTCAAACTGATGGCTTCAACAAGGAGCATCTGTTACCTCACAAAACAAAGTCTTAAGGAAAACCACTCCCAAGTCAGATGATTTAATGGTTCCAACACCTCCCAGGTCCCTTGCGTACTTCCTGCTATCTACACCTCCAGACACAATACTTACCAAGGGGAAACAAAACAGGGTGTTCCTTTTTAAGATGAACAATTTCCCCAAACCCCATGATAGTCTTTCCTTCACTTCTCATTGGCAGGCATTGCTCATTGGCAATGCTTATAGTTTTCCTAAACGAATCACTGGCAGTGGGAATGGGCTAATTCTCTGCCATAGGCCATGGATGGGCAGTCCTTCTTGACAAAGACATAGATGGTGAAATCACTGGGCTCTCTGAGCCATGAGTCTCTACATCACCCATCCTTCCTGCTACACTATAAAAGCTTCCACTTGTGATATTTAAACAGGCAGGGAAAACTTTATTTAAAAAAACTGGAGGTAACCTGGCCCTCAGATCAGTTTGCTGATTCTCATGTTAGAGCAGTAGAAGCCCACTTCTGACAATAATTTGAAAGCTATGAAAATTCAGTTGGATAGAAAAACATCCATTTGCATTTCTTCGAAAGTCGTGCCTGAGAGTCCCAGGTTAATAACCAAGAGATCAGTGATGCCCAAATGTCCTGCTCAAAAAAAAAAAAACAATCTTGGTTTTTCTTTTCCATTTTTAGATTTTTTAAAAAATTATTTTAAATTATACATATATGTGTGCGTCAAGGTAGCTGTGTGCATGAGAGTGCAAGAGCCCTCAGAGGGGGGAGAGATTGGATCCCCTGGAGGTGGAGCTACAGGTGTTGTGGGTCATACTATGTGGGTTCTGGGAATCAAAAATGAGTCCTCTGGATGAGTGCTTTTAACCACTGTGCCCTCTCTTCCATCTCTCTTGTTTACTGAAAAACCAAAACAACTGCCAATACTCATTTGCCTTTTTTCCTATTGCCAGAACTTGCTATAAAGTACACTTTTCTTTACATAAAAGCTAACTCGTAATTTTCCAGTCTACATGTAATCTCACTCATTAGGCAGATTCAGATCCAGAAAAAAGGGCAGTATCACTTAGTCACAACTTGAAGCATATCATGCACTTGCTTTTCATGTCCAATTGTGGTAAGAGACGAGATACAGGGACTTGTCTTAGTGTATTGTTCTGTTACCCTGAAAAGAGATCATGACCATAGCAGCTTATAAAAGAAAGCATTTAATTGAGGGCTTGCTTACGGTTTCAGGGTTTAGTTCATGATCATTGTGGTAGGAGGCATGGTAATAGGCTTGGCACTGAAGAGGCATCTGAGAGCCACATCTGATTCTCAACGTGGAAGCAGAGAGCAAGACTGGTCATGGTGTGGGATTTTGAGACCTCAAAGCTCACCCCCGGTGACATGGCTCCCCAAGAAGACTGTGTCTCCTAATTATTCCTCCACAGTCCACCAGCTGGGAATCAAGCATTCAAATACATGAGCCTATGGTGGCTGTTCTCATTCAGACTCCCACAGGTGCCATATAAAGACAGACAGTAGCAGGCTGCTGTGGTGAGTTAGCAGGTGAAGGCCTGTTGTCAGGCAAGCCTAATAATCTGAGTTCAGCACCTAGAAACCATAGCGAGAGGAGGAAGCCAACTCCTGAGAGTTGTCCTCTGATCTTCAGGTGCACTAGGGAATGCCTGTGCATACAAGTAATAAATGAATTAGAAGAGAGAAAATAGCAGCAGATAGGAAGATCTTTTGGGTTTACAACTGTGAATTGGACATGCATATTTAGGTTTCCTTTTTGTATCCTCCTGGATACTGATAATTAAACTGGGCATTATAGAATGTCAATGTTATAAATCCTCAGTGATGGGGAGAGCAGGGATTGTTACACAGATAAAGATACGAGATGATCCCTGTGAGGTATGTATTTTAAACAGTATTTGTTGTTAAGCCAAGCAGAGGAAGTTTAATTTGTCCCAAATATCCAAAGTGAGGAGGAACCGTCCTGCCAGGCCCATGAGCTGTGAGGCTGCCCAGTGAGGTATGATGGCGCCAAGGATGTAGGGGGACAAAGAAATAAGAGGCCGACAAGAACTACCCATAGAGACGTTCTTCAAGATGACTCTTCCTGATTCAATTAACAATCTCTGTGCTCACAATGGCTAAGAAGTACCCGTAGAGACGTTCTTCAAGATGACTCTTCCTGATCCCTTTAACAGTCTCTGTGCTCACAATGGCCAAGCATGTCTTCCAAAGTATTGAAGGATCATTTGGAACCACCCAGAGCTAGTAAGATCGACTGGCCATGGATCTGTGAGGAGAACCTACATGCTGCCACCACATTACTCCGCCAGCATCATTCCTAACTCCATAACAAAGATATCCTTATACACACAGCTAGGTGTAGCTCTCACCCACTCCTCAACAAAGATGGAGACCATTACAGAAAACCGCAATAGTCAAAATGCAGAGTCAACTGAGCATGAAGTCCCCAGACACACAGATACATCTATAACACACACTTGCACCCAAGGAACAGCATGGGCAGAGAGATGCAGAAGCAAGAACCAGGAGGTATGCTTGTGAGGTTATGTCTCTCAGAAATGCCAGAGAAGCTCCACCCATGATACCTCAACCATATGGCTCCTAAACAAGATCTGAGCAATGAAAATGTCAATAAACACGCCAACATAGTTGGGGAAGCATCTTGGGGACCCATCTCTATATAAAAGACCATGGGCAACTAATGGCTGGTGAGAGAAGTAGAATTAGTCTTTCTCAGGGGTGGGCTCCCTAATTTGGTTATCTAGTACAAAGCAGTCAGCCCTGAAATCCCATATATGTGAGAGATACTGAACAGAGTCAGCAGATGGTATGTATATATTTTATTCATATTTTTAATAGTCATTACTTAAATTTATACTTATGTATACTTAATAATTATATATATAATAAAATAAGTAAAGTATATGTAAATATAATATAAATTTAAATAATAAAGACTGTTAAAATAATAAAAGGAATAATAAATGAGAGAAGAGGCCGTGAGAGGGGATTGGAGAGGAGGGGGGATGATGTAATCACCTTTGCATTAAAGATGTGACAAGAAGCATACACTATAGGAATGATGACCCATTCAGCAAATTATGCCAACTAGACATCTATATGTAAAAAGCCAGACACACACCTACTCCTTTTACAAACATGAACTCAAAACATACCCCAGACCTAAACCCCAAAATCCCAAGGTGGAATGCAAGAGAAGATTTAGAAGACCTTGTCCTTTGGATAGAACACCAAAGGTAAGATCAAAACCAGGGAAAGGCAGTGATTTGTTAAAGTTAAAATTGTGTTTTCAAGAGAATGGAAAGAGAAGCTGTAAACGCAAAGAAACCACTCCCTAAAGATGGCGGCACCTCAATAGTCTCAGGAAGGAAACCTTCCTTCCCAAAGGATAGGAAGATAACCAACTAAAAGGTCATGGGGATAAGTAGATAGAAATATGTATATGCTTTAATTTCATTCTTTAACGATTTTATACATAAAGATGATGCATCTTGGTTAGTCTCACTATGGCTTCTCTTACGATTTTTTCTTTTTAAAAGAGGTCTGTCAGTGAGCTTGCAGCTTCCTGTGTTCTGGTTGGCTAGTGAGTTGCTCAGATCTTAATGTCCCCCAATGCTGGGGTTATTGGCACTTGCAGCTATTTCTGGCTATTACATGTGCACTGGAGATTCAAACTTGAGGACTTGTCCTTGCACCGCAGTGTTCTTACTGAGCTGTCTTCCTGTCGACACAAGCATCTACTATGGCAAATATAAGGGGACGGGTTTGTTGTTCAAGTCTGACCCTAACATACTCTGAGTCCCTGTGGCTTATTTGTATTTCATTTCGTTTTTTACTAATTCTCTTTTAAATGCTTCACTATAAAAGCATACCTTTTAATTTTTAAAAATGCACATAAAGGTGAGCCATGTATATAGATATTTGATAAGAACTGCTTAGATCATCTTTGACAGGGACCCTGGCCTTGGGAGGGCTTGGTCCTAGCTGTGCCCTTTTTCCGTGCTAAGCTGGGTGAACTGACCCACTTCTCCAATTTTTCCCTGTCTCTGGTCGGGAAGGGCATAATCCACACCTGAGCTCAATGTTGAGGGAGAAAGACGAGAGAGAGGAAGAGAGAGGAAGAGAGAGTGGCAAACACAACTGTTTCCCGTGTAGAGGAGTACAGCCCGGACCTGTACTGGCCCTGACAAAAAGGTTTCTGTAGTTTCCATGTGAATCATACTTCATGAGAATGTTTTTCTTCTCAGTACATTTTAGGGTTTTTTGCAAAGTCTCTCACTCTGGTGACATGCTTGATGATGGGACAATTAAAGAGCAGGACACACTGTTCATGCTTGGCACCCCCTTTTTCCCATCTTGTTGCTCACTGCCAGCATCCCCCATGGATGATGTCTTGGGAAGGAGAAGAAATGTGATCGGCAGACCCTGTAGTTAGCTTCCACATTCCTCTCCAGTCCTTGCTGATGATCTGTGTGGCAGATGGACGGGCCGACAGACAGACATGGCTCACCTTCAGAGACCTGTCAGACTCCCTGAGACAGCACAATGCAGTCGAGCCTCCTTTCTGTTTCATTTTTATATACTCACGCATTTTGGTAGCTGACTTGAAATGGGCCTTAGCACGAGGGGTTTGCAGAATTTGCATCCAATTAGCAAGGGCTGCTCTCCACTCTTCTAGTTGCCCACACTGTTTTAAAATTCAAATGGCAAGTATGTAAAAGTTTCCTCATTGTGGGCTTCTTTTGGGCTTTGTGCTCAGGGTAGAAATTGGTCTTTCTAGGAAGCTTTACTGAGCTAGGTAAAAATCTACAATATCTCAGTAGTAAAACAACCCCAGGGGGATAATTTTGTGCAACCATTCCAATCTTGATACCAATTAAATTGCCCTGATCTATCTTACAGCAGTCACACAAAACAGGTTTCTGAGCCGTCTCCTCACCCCTTGCTTAGAGAAACCACGAGATTTATTTGTCCCTACTCAGATGTAAGATCATATTTCTCCCCCCCCCCCCCGAACTTTATGGCTCTAATACCAACAGGAGGAACTGGAACAAGTCTACTTCATGCCTGCCCTTTAATCTGTATGTAACACACTTTCCATTTTGCCTTCAACAGAAATGAATTTTATTTGAAATCCCTGCCCCCTTTAATTATGTCACACGTGTGGGATATGATACCATCTCTAAAGCAGGAAATTCTTGAGATGGCATTGGGAAGAAGGCTTAGAAAGAGTTCTGCAAGCCTACAACATAATTCTAGAACCAGTTTTATTGCCTTCGAAAGATGCCAGCATCCTCTCGAGATTAAGAAATCGCTATAATTGCTGTGTGAAAAAGCAGAGGGTTAGTTTCTGCTGAGAAACTTAAAAGTGCTTTAAAGAAACGAGACAGGGCGGTTTTAAATCTATAACCTCCTTACCTCACTCCTAATTGTTCAAATCCTGCTCATCCACACCCTGGTTCCTCACGGCCTCCACTGGCTGGTTCAGTATTCTGAATTCTTTGTGATGTAACTGTCCATGCAATCAAGCTAAAACTCTCACAGGGAGAGCTGCTTTCACTGTTTTGGAAGCTGTAAGTGCATGTGTTTGTATGTGTGTGCATGCTTGTTTGCATGCATGTGTTTGTGTGTGTTTGCATGAATGTGTTGGTGTGTGCGCATGTGTGTGCATGTATGTGTTGGTGTGTGTGCATGTGTGTGCATGTATGTGTGTATGTGAGTGTGCATGTATTTGTGCATTTGTGTGCATACATGTATATGTGTATGTGCATGGATGCATGAGTTGTTTGTGTGCATGTATGTGTTTAAGTGTGCATGCCTGTGTGTATGCATGTATGTGTGCACATGTGTGTGCATGTGTTTGTGTGTGCATTTGTTTGTGTGCATACATGTGTTTGTGTGTGCTTGTTTATATGCAAGTGTTTTTGTGTGCACATGTGTGTGCATGCGTGTGTATGTGTGTATATATATATGTGTTTTTACATGTTTTTGTGTGTATGTATGCATGCATGAGTTTGCACATGCCTATGTGTGTATGCATGCATGTGTGTGCATACATGTGTTTGTGTGTGTGTGCACCTCTGTGTGTGTATTTGTGTTTGAGGGAGGGGGATGGGTATTAGTTTCTGAAGACAAAAGAAATCTTCACTGTGTCTCTAGCTCACACCATGCCACATGTTCCCTAGCCTACATTTAAGGTTCAATGAATTGCTTTTATCTGTGAATCTGGCTGGCTGGCAGCACTTGAATATGAGAACTTCAGCCATTTATGCTAGGTCTCACAGGCTGGGTTGAGTGTTTAAGAACACCGTATATTCCTGTAATAGATATGGTCAAATCCCCTCCCCCTTCCCTCACTTCCAACTCTTCCCCTATCTGCTGCCCTGCTCCTTTCCTAAATCCATGCCCTCTTAAACTCATCAAGTCCTTGTAATGTTGCCAGCATGCGCCATCTTGATGAGCAGCAGAGCCTGCCAGGGCCACATGGCTGAGGAAGACTGACTTTTCAGAAGCTTTTCTTCCTGCTATTGTTTCTTGCTACTATTGTATCTAATACAGACCTTAGCAAAGAAGTCTGACTTGTATGTTACTTTGTATCAGTCCTCAAGGCTTGTACATTTCTTGGTTATTCCTGTAGCTAGTGATCTGTATATGTTAAATAGTTAACACTTTCTATTTTGTAACACCCAGTAGAATTCCACTTCTTATCACTCCTACATACCACTGGGTAGATAACGGTGCTTCAAATTTATTTGTAAACTTTTACTAGATAAGTAAAAATCACAGGAATTTCTCTATTTCACAAGAAGCAGAAAAGGCAAAAGGGGGGGAATTTTGTTGATTGGGAGTTCCAATAACTCAGGTAAAAGAACAGCAGGCTTAGCTTTTCAAACTGCAGGACAGAAGCTGGGACACAGAGACAAGAGAAAGCAACTGACCTAACACCATAGCACGGGAGGCTCCCTGAACTCCTCCATGCTATGACTCTTGTTTTTGGTGCCTGTTTTTCCTGAACCGTGAGGTCACTCTATCCTCACAGTGATCCTGCCAGGGCAAGCACAGCCCTCTGGCTCCAGAGGAAAATGAGACCATCCCATGGTAACCCAACTAGTCCTGGCAGTGCTGTGGCTCAGACTCCAATCCTGCTCTGAGCACAGTTGTGAGCACAGCTGTATGCTGTCTCCTTGTCTTGGCTGATAGCTCCAGGGGTCTCATGGTGAGGTCAGAGGTAGGACACAAGGACAAGCACACAAAGACCCCCTCTTGATTTTAGAAGGAATTTATTTTTTTAAAAAGGTTTACAAAAGTAACTCATATCAAACCAAACACATAACATTTAAAAACCTAGAGAGACAACAGAACTCTTTGTTTATTTTATCTTACATATGACCGGTTTTCAGTTTGCCTGTACATCCTTGAATTTCCGCCATTTGTGTGTGCTTTTCAGACAAAGACATCACATCGAATGTCCTTGCCAAGTGCAACCTAAAGACGGTGATCTATATCTTCGATATCACTCTTTATTATTATTGGTCTACAGTACAATTTTAAGGTAGTAATGTTTTCTTTCTGTGAATAAACCTCAATCACCATTTGGCTTGTTTAATCATTTCCGGCTTCTATGAATTTTCTGTTGCCATGCACACAGAGGCATTGTGTGCACCTGCATTGTTCTGGTTAACACAGTGGAGACAATGATTCATAATACTTGCTCATCCCTAGGGGTTAAGTACACCTTCTACCAGGACCAGTTCCAAGCTTCTTAATATTTAATGGGACTCAAGTGTGTAAGTCCTGTATCCAGTACACTCCTGCCCGGCTGACATGTTCATTCTTGCAGTGAAATCTTTCACATACCTTTTATGTCTTGGCTTTGCTTCATATAGGGAAAAGTAAAGGTATATTTTATGGTAAATGTTAAAGTAATGCACATAACCTTCTTAAAATTGTTAGCCAAGGCTTATCAATTTTGTAGCAAGATTGATATTTTAAATATAGTTTAGGTCACTTCACCCCAGTAGTAAATACTTAGCACTTTGCTCTCTTCTCTCCTCTATGACTCAACTTTCCACCCCTCCCCTTTCTGCTTCATCTTTCTTCTCCTCACCTTCCCCCTGTTTAGAGATTTAAAGCCTTAATGGATCAAGGACAGTTGCTGAAATGTGTGTAATGTACAGAGACTATTTAAACATCTACATTGAAATATCGTGCTTGGAACCTGAAGCAGCATCCACATAATAGACAGATGTGGCATGTAGCAGTTTGCTTGACCATAAAACAAACACCACGAAGCTTAGTTCAGAGAACAACCATGAAGCTGTTCTGCAAGAACTGAAGACTCTTGTGATGGCAGAACACAAAACCATGCCATGTAGACAGACAGAAGATACAACCCTTTCTACCTTGGAGCTCTGAAATAAAGCACAAGAGGCTTTACCAGGGAAAGTTACCAAAGAGCTTCTGGGGCAATGCCCATGTGGGAAACAGGGCAGGGTTAGCTAGCTGTGGCTTGGCTAACTTGAAGATTTCCTCAAGCTGAATAGAGCAGTGCATGTCCTGCAGCTTGCTCGGGTTGTCTGGTTCCTGACCCCAAGGCCATCAGGGCGGTACATAGTGACTGAGAATAGGAAAGGAAAAAAGTCTGACCCACAGATAGACTCTGTCACTGGACAAGGACAGGGGACTGACCCAACACTCTTGCTTCTGGCATAAATGTGACCAATATCCACAGAGGCTGTAACATATTTAGCCTTTGTGAGGTTTTATCAATAAATTAAATGTGGCATGACAAAGGTTCTTAACACTCTGGGGTCAAAGTCTTGCTTGAAACCCTTGGAGGGCAAAGGACAGCCTCCCATCGATGTATAAGGCCTAGAGAAGTTGCGCATGCCCTGCCTGTAAATCTAAACTCAAACTGTGGTCTTAATTACTCCAGTGTGTGTGTGTGTGTGTTTGTGTGTGGTGTTTGCTGAAATGAGACCACAAATGGAAAATTGTGAAATCCCCCAGTTTTGTGAACATTCCAAGATAGCTTATTATATAGACTCACATATTAAAAAAACAAAAACAAAAACAAAAAACAATTGAAATTTGAAACATTCTCCTCCCCAGCCTTTCTAATTTGAGGTTCTCAGCCATGACAGGAAACTGCTGCGTTGGCGTTGTTGCTATGGCACCCGTAGTTTGCAGATGTGTATATATATATATATATATATATATATATATATATATATATATATTGGTGTTTATATCCATTTTCTATACCAGTTCTACTCAAAGTTGTTACCAACCTTCAATATACAGTAGAGTGCTGATATAGGTTTATCAGATCAGCATGGCTAGGGACTCATCATAGAATGGGGCCATTAATGGGTGCCTCTCAGCCCATTTGGTGTCTTGTCCCTGAGTGGGAGATAAAGCCCATCCTCAAGTTGAACTGAGGCCTTTAAGCTTTCTTTTCTGGAAAATCATAGATGTTCTATGATCCATATTAGAGAACTGGATTTTACAATTCTTATGTGTATTATTGATCTGCATGCATGCATGTACACCATGTAGTTGTCTGGTATCTTCAGAAGCTAGAAGATGCCATTGGATCCTCTGAAAGTGAAGTTATTGATTATATGAGCCACAGTGTAGGTACTGGAAACTCAACTGGGGTCCTCTGCAAGAGCAGCAAGTGCTCTTAACAGCTCAGCCATCATTTCTCTAGCCCTCAATATTGTCAAAACTTCCAGACATATTGCCAAAAAACTGTGAGTGCTTTGCTAATCACATTGTCCCCAATTTTCCTCCCCATCAAAGGTTACTGTGCTTTTATTTTTAGTGATCTAAAGACATAAATCTTTGTAAAGTATTAACATTTGCAGAAGAGACATAAAATTTAAAAAAAGTTTGTCATCCTGGCGTCTTGCTTTACAGATTCAGCGCATACCTTAAGTGTCTGGTGGGTCACACTCACTGCAGATGCAGCCATGAGCAATGGAGATGCAGTCATTTCTCCCTGGCAAGCTTTGAAGGAAGAAGCTGAGTCACCTGAACTTGCAGACGTCAGTAATTCCAGCTACTTTAGGCTGAAGGAGAATGTCAGCATTCAACTATTAAGTGAGATATCAGCATTGCTGGGTGGCAGATGATCTAGACAGAGGCAGAAACCACAAAGCTAAGCCACAGAACATGTTTCCAATTTCCAAAGCATAGATTTCCAAAGCCCTGATTCTGAACAGCAAGCACGGTGTCTTCTGTTGGCAGTGGGAAAAGATTCCTAAAAATTTCAAATCGGTTTTAAGTGTAGAATCAGTGTTTATGGGGCTTTAGGCTTCACCCTTTTCTTTTATTTCATTTTTATTTTTTGTTTTGCCCTCATGTAAGTCAGCACACCATGTGCATGCAGTGCCTGAGATGACCAGAAGAGGGCATCGGATTGCCTGAGTCTGGAGTTATAGGTAGTTGTGAGCCTCTGTGTGGGTGCTGGGAACTGACACTGTGCCCTTTATTAGAATAGTCAGTGCTTGTAAGCCCTGAGAGATCTGTTCAGCCCTGTCTCTTTTCTGAAAAGTCTTCCTTTGTCCAAATGTATTTCTAGAGTGTTAACAACTGTTTGTGCAGTATAGTCTACACAGTAGCCACAGCCGGTCAAGAAGTGGTCACTTGACCCATTGTGGACAAATATGTATTTTCTGTACAGAGTTCTAGGCTATTTCCTTGTTTTTAAAAAGGATAAATTTTAAAAGGGTGTATCAGGACACCTTGATGTGAGTCTACGACCTAAGGTTTAGAAAGAGAAGCCTGAAGCAGGGTGCAGTAGCTTGCAATCCCAGACCTCAGCAGCTTGCAACTAGAGGATTGTGAGTTGCAGCCAGCTCTGGATAGAGCCTAAATCTGCCCTAGTAAGGAAACCTAATAAGAACCAAAGCTCCAGATAAGTCAGATCCTATTCTCCTCTAAAATCATAGGATGTCCATAAGATGAAAACCAACCCTTCTGTCTGATCTGCTCACTCTCCAGGATGGGGGTCTCTACCTCCTCCTGCCTATGCCTCTCAGCCTTATCAGTGAGGTCATTCCAGTCCTACAGATGTCCTTCCCTCCTCCTGACAACTGACCCACGTACCCTCCTCTCTGGCAAGCTCCTGCCTCCCCTTCAATCTCCTTGAGTTGTAGGCTGCTTTCCTTACATCTCTGTTGACTGGAATTACAGGTCTTCTATCTTTGCTCCTTGATTGGGATCAATCTTCTAATTGATTTGTCAGGCTGGTTCACTGTTAAAGCCCTGAGACCTGCAGGAACATGTAGCACATGGCAGCCGGCAGCTGTCTCAGGAAGCGTTTTCTGAGTGAAGGACTGACTAAGCACGTAGCATCATAAAATGCACTCCTTGGGATCCTTCCCATCTTTGTTTTCAGGGGATGGAACAAAAATGAAGGCAGAGACAGAGAGGGAAACAAAGAAATGCAGGTTTGGGAAGAATAGCATTCACAGGTGGGTGGGGTCCTAGAGGTGTTCAAACCACTCTTCTGGTCTGTTCCTTAGCACGAGTGCATCTTTCCCGTGTTTTCCTGGGTGCTTTCAAAATCCACCTGATCAGTTCCTTGTTTGGGGGAGCTGACTGACGTAAGAAGTCTGTCGCCTCCAATGAAACAATTAGCTAATCCAGGTGCAATTTATAGCTAATAAAACGTGCAGGTCTTAAATGATCATATTGGTAACTATTCACAGAGATAAGCATTTTTGTTATAGATATTCACAGTAAAACATCTGTACTTTGCTCAAGTATTTGAAAATGATGTCTTCCTTGCTCCTGGATGGTCAGCTGTGTCCCTTTCTGAGCAGATCCTTCACGCATGTGCAGACACACAGATCTCACACACCAGGCAGTAGTTTCTAACTTCTATTACTTTAGACTGGATTTTTTTTTTCTGACCTTTTAAGGATTATAAATAAATTTGTTCCATGTAGAGTTTGCTTTTATATCTTGCATTTTCCGTTGAGCCAACTCTCCATTTTGTCAATTTTATTTAGAGACAGGATCCCATGTTGGCTTCTAACTCACTCACGTAGCTGAGGATGGCCATAAGCTCCTAATTCACCTGCATTCACCTTGCAGTATTAAAGGCGTGGACCCCCATACCCATCTACTATGATTAAAAAAACAACTATTATTAGTTTTTTATCTTTTGAGACTATAGTATAATCTCATTCCCCTCCCCTTTCCTCCCTCCTAACCTTCCCATAAACCCCGCTTCAATCTCTTCAAGCTCATGGTTTCTTTTTACATTAATTTTCGTTGCATGTACGCATGCATACATGCATACCTATATACATACACACATACATATTTTCATTTATATTCCTAAATGTGTGTGTGTGCTCCTAGATACATACACACAATCTGCCCAGTCTGTATGACTGTGGCCATTTGAATGAGAATAGCCCCCACAGGCTCATATATGTGCACTCGTAGTCCCAGCTGATAAACTGTCTGGAAAGGACTAGAAAGTGTGGTCTTGTTAAAGAAGGTGTGTCCCTGGGGATGGGCTTTGAGATTTCAAAAGCTCATGCTAATATGCCAGGCCCAGTCTGTCTCTCTCCCTCTCTCCCTCTCCCTCCCCCTTTGCCGTCAGATCAGAATGTAAGGCTCTAGGCTACTACTCAGTACCACGCCTGTCTGTGTATTACCGTGATCCCCACTATGATAATGGACTAACCCTCTGAACGTGTAAGCCAGTCCTCAATTAAATGCTTTCCTTTGATGACAGTTGCCTTGGATATGATGTCTCATCACAGCAATAGAACAGTAACTAAGACAATAGTGTTACTTGTATGTGTGTGTTTTCAGGGTTGATCATTAGGTACTGAATACCCAGTGTGCTCTTCCCTGGAGAAGAGACTTCTCCCATGCTCGGCATCCCTTAGCTTCCTGGAGTTCTTTTTCTAGAGCTGAGGCTTTATCAGCTTCTCCTTCCACAGTAAAATGTTGATTGGTGCTGTCCGTGTTCAGCTCATGTTTAGGCGGCCATGTTGGTGAGAAAAGTCTCCCCTTTATAGGAATAGTTTCTGACATTCCTAGGGGATACGATCTCACAGCACACTTCTCGTTCCTCTGGTTGGTACAGCCTTTCTGCTCCCTCTTCCACAATAATCCTTAGACTTAGGTGCAAGGGTTGTATTGTTTATGGAGTTAGGACTCGACTCCGCAACCCTGGATTTTGATCAGTTGTGCTTTTCTGCAGTGATCTTTGTCTGTTGACTAGGGGAGTTTCCAGATGAGGTACGAGAACTACACTTATCTGTGGGCATGGAGACGAGTACTTAGAATATAGGGTAGGGATTAGGCTGGTTTAGTAAAGTCTAAACAGATGTAGGCTCTCCTTCAAATCCAATGACCTCATTAGCCCTGGGATGTTGACTGTGTTTCCAGTACCAGGTGGTTGTAGGTTCGCCTTCAGATCCCATGCCCCTACTAGCCCTGGGCTTCTGGTTATATTTCTAGTACTGGGGGTGTTTTCCCTGTTGTGGAGTAGATTTTAAATCCAAATAGAGAGCTACTGGTTGCCTCCAAGGCATTTGCGCCACCACTGCCCTGCCCCATAATTATTTTTCATACATATTTTATTACAAGTGATTCCAGGCTTTGCCTATGTGCTGCCTTTTCATCCTTTTTCTATGAACCTACTCAATTTATGTGCCCACAAACGCTTTTTGCATTCAGAACTTACACACTGCTTGGACAAAGTGGGGGCAAAAACAATAATTGCAGGCAAGGAATGTTTTACAAGTGGGAGTAGAGCTCTTGGTATTTGTAACAGTTTGTTTTAAATGCCAACTTTTGACAACCTAAAATCATCTGGAAAAGGAGTCTTCATTAAGAAAATCATCTGGGTCAGGTTTGTCTGTAGGCATGTATGTGATGGATTGTCTTGTTTGTTCACACTCTCTATCCACAGTGGGTGTCACCATTCCCTAGAGTAGTCCCTGAACTGTATAAAAGAAACTGTAGCAGAGCAAGTGGGCAGTGTGGGTGTATTTGTTTCTCTCTACTCTTGAAAATTCATCTCAACATTTTATTCATTGAATGTTTTGTATATGTATATATCTGTGTACCATGTGTGAGTCTGGTGCCTGAAGAGGCCAGAAGATGGCATCTGATCCTCTGAGCCTGGAGTTATAATTGTTAGCTATGATGCTGGTGCTGGTGAGTGCAGCCAATGCTCCTAACTGTTGAACTTTCTCTGCTCTTCTCTCTATTCTTGACTGTGAATAAGGTGTAACCAGATGTCTCAGGCTCCTGTAACTGGGACTTCCCTCCAGTCTGTGAGAAAAGAAAAAAATCTAAAGCTGAAAAAGGAAGAGACAGAAGAAACACTAAATTCTGAGGCTATAAAAGAGAATCTCTGATGTCCAGGGTTAGGGGTTCAAAGAGCACAACTCAACAATGTTCTCTTCTTGGCTAATGACACATAGAATTTTTCAAAAGAAACTGACAGTTGACCCATGTTTTATAGAAACTTTATAGAAAATTAAAGCTCCAGAAACCCCATAAAGACCAGATCTAGGAACTAGCGCAAATAAGAAAGGAACAGCCAAGATACTACAGAGGAATCTTACCAAATGCCACCCTCCTATAGTTGCTAGAAGACACTAGTTATAGGAAACTCAATCAATGATGGGCCCACTGAGGCAGCACTTCACTTTCCAGTGGAAGTATCACAGCAAGGGCAGAGTAATAAGTACACAACAGAGGTGTGCCACGAACCAGTGACTAACGTACACCCCAACTTCTTTTTCTCTCTTTCAACCAAAGGTAAATTTTATTCTGGTGATGTTTTTCTCTTCAACACTTCACAGCATGTGCTGCAAGCTATGATGCAGAACCATGTAAATAAGTGACAGAGACCAGATAGAAAGGACAGTGTGGCACCCACAAACATGGCAACGGAGAACTGTATGTCAGGTCCTTATGCCACAATACAGGGGAAAATGACTTTGGGTTCCATCCCGAATCTACTGTTTGTAATTTTATGTGGGAAGGATGAAGCAAATCAAGCTAGGTGGTTTTGGAATTGCTTGGTTTAGGTAATAATTATTCATGTATACCAGGAGGTGAGTGTTGGGTAGCACATTTCTATGCAATAAAAGGCTATACAGATATCTTCCGAAGGACTTACATTAACCCATTCCACACATTGGCGACTGGAGGGCAGATATATTTTTACAATGTGGTCTTAAAACTGTGACCACAATCAATTAGCTCATAGACTACACAACTGCCTCAGACTGGGTCTGGGCAATGCGAGTCTGGGAAATTTGGGACTAGTACTGCAAAAATACTTATCTTACAAAAACAAAAACATGTGAACACTAGATGCTGCAATCCATAGACGGTGCTCTAGGAAAATGTTGGCAGATGTTCTGCAGATAGCATAGGTTATTTTTTTTTTTTAAGTTGGTTAATCTTCTATCAGTTGTCAAAGATAAAAATGTGACTCTCAGGCATTTTCAGACAGAACTGTCTTCTCCTAGAGACATGCTGAGTTGGCTTCCTGTTTCTTTTGGCAGGAAAATTGCACTGTTTGTGCCTGTGGTGTTTGGTAATCAAGGCAAACCCAGGGATCTGTGAGTCTCATTGTACAGTTTTTGCTTTGATTTTTCTGATTTAAATCATGCTTAAAATGAGCAATCTGTAGGGAGAGATTTGTAGTCATTCTGGGATGCTACATTTCCTCTAATGTTTATTAAAGAAAAATTACTCTAGGCATTAATAATATCCCAACACAGAGAGGTATAGATATCATATAAGTGTCAGAGTCTTACCCCAAGCCACGGTACTGATGCCATAATTACTTTACCAATTCAATCTTAAATGGACAATTCATGTGTCTATAGGAATGTTTTCAAGGTAATAAAAAGGACATTTACTTAAATTCATTTAAAAGTAACCCTTGGATCGCTGTAGAAGCCATATTGTAGACTTTAGAGGATATATATATATATATATATATATTTTACATTATTCAAGCAGTCATCTTAAATATATAATACTTCCCAGCCTCAAATGACCTAATATTTTAAGGCAGAAGCTTCAGGCTGTCTCTGTCATCAAATATTACTGAGAAAGAAGTCTGAAAGGTGGGGAGAGGGCCCTACCTGTGATGTCTGACCTCAGTCTTTGAGCACCAAATATCCACGGACTGAAGGGAACCCATATCACGATCCTACTGCCTCATGTGGTAGCAGCTGATTGTCTAGTTCTATGTGTTTGTCTCATTGTATTCTTATTTTTTGAAGGACAAAAACATAAGCATTTTAATAGGTGCAAAATTATAGTTAGTCTTATAACTTTTATTTTATTGAAAAAATTTTTCATACACTACATTCTGATCACAATTTCCCTTTCCCCAATTCCTCCCAGATCCTCCTCACTTCCTCAACCATCTACCTCTGTACTGCTTTCCTCTGTCTCTTTAGCAAACAAATAGACAAAAATTGAAACAAACCAGAATTTCAAACAACAAAGCACAGCAACACACAAACAACACACTCACACACATGCATGCATGCACGCATGCATGGGCACACACTCATACACATAAACACACTCATGCACACACTCACACAAACACACACACGGCTAGAATTTAAAACAACAAAGAAAAAGCACAAAGAACACACAGACACACTGGCACACACATGTGCGGGCATGCGCGCATGTATGCACACCCCCACACACACACCCCACAACCTTTGAAAATATAAAACTTGATACCATAATATACAAGCAGAGAACAATAAAGCAGCATGTGGATAAAACATCTGCAAAATACTATCAAGCTCATCTTGTGTTGGCCTGGTACTGCTGGACATGGGCCATGCCCTTAAGTGTGGCTAATATCCCCAGCAAGGCTGCACTGGAGAAATCTAAGTTTTCTTTGCAACTGGATTTCAATTGTAAACTTTCTGTTATATCAGAACAAAACTTTGAACAACTCGAGAATGGAAGAAGCTCTCTTAATCTGGTGAATCATGTCAGACTTAATACGTCTTCATATAAAAAGGCTCATGTTTATAAATTTTTAACTTAACTTTTAAATAGCATTCAAAGTATTAAATATCATTACAGAATTTTCATCGGAAATGTGTGTAAGTTGACTCCCTCTGGCTCCCTTGTAGCAAGTCACCATCTCCCTTTCTCCCTCCAGAGTTCACACTTAAACACACAGTTGCTCTCCTAGCATAGGCTGTGGATTAAGAGCAGTCCCAGCCTTCCATGTGTGAGCTCCCTTATCCTCAGCTGCATTTGTGTCAATGCCTTAAATTTCTGTGTTTTATTTATAGTTCATTTATATTTAACCTAAAATAAAGTAAGCAATCATAGGATATTAGATAAAACTGGCATTAGTGATAGCAGGCACCTCCTCTTTTTATAGGCCACATGGCTGAAACTCAAGGAGGTAAATGCATCTTTACAAAGACATACGATTCCTTATCAGTGGGACTGAGATCTTGTCTTCAAGCCCCCTGACTCTAACATCATTTTTTATTACACATATTTTATGGTGCAGAAAAAGAAGAATCCCAAGTTCCCTTTCAAACTCAGAAATCAGCTAATTTTCTCCTAGGTAGCAAGCTCTCATGCACTGGGCTTCTTTTCCACCTGAAGTTTTAAAGCAATGCTCACGAATTATTCCAAGCACGTGGAAATGAGGCATCCAGGGAGGAAGGCAGGTATGACAGAACGCAAAGTTGCAAGCAGGTGCCTTTCCTTTAGACGAGGGATATTTAATTTCCAATTACTAGCTTGCAAGAAGACACCCAGAATGTCTCAGAGCTTCAGAGCTGGCTGCCATCAGGTGGGAAATCTCCTTTCCTGCTGCCTCTGCCAGCAAACACTTTGTTTCTTCTTGTATCCAGCTTTGCATTTATTAAAAATGAAATAGTCAAGGAGACAGACAGTCCATGTCTTCACATCCGCTTCTCGGCATTGTTACACGGAGTGTGCGCTCTCTCGCTCTCTCTCTCTCTCTCTCTCTCTCTCTCTCTCTCTCTCTCTCTCTCTAGAACATTATCTCTTTCCTTATTTCTTTTCCTTTGGCCTGAGTTGAGGCACTGGGAATTTTAATCATTGTGCACCAGGAGGGGAAATGTTCTTCTCGTATTAAAGAGAAACATGAAATAGATCCCCTAGGCCAGGTTTGAAAAGTCTCCAAATGAGCAGAGTACCACACGGTTACGTAATGTATTCAGGACTACACACTTTCCTTGTCTTCTAACTATTAGACTTTGGGTCTTCCTGTGGGTTCCAAATGGGAAGCAAGGGCCCCTCTGTTGATGAACACAAAAGCTTCATAAATCTCTGCTATTAGTATGTTATGTCGTTCAATACTGTCAGAAGATGAAAAAAAATCACACACGAAGTTCAATACTCATGGAAATAGGGACACTGAGCCTGGCAGACGCGTTTGCCTTCATTCTTCAGCCTCAGGAAGCCTGGAATTAGAAAGAACAGATGGCAGAAGAAAGAAAGGATGATGCAGAAGGCATCAGACACTGTCAAGAAGCCATTCTCAAGAATGCATCGCCATCTTCTACTTTAATGCGAGAATTTGTTTCACAGGGAAATATGCACTTCTGTATTTGGGGCTGTGAGGAATAAGAGCGTGTGTTACCATAGTATTTTATACTGCCACTCAGCCTTAGCTGAAAATGGAGGAAGTAGAAAGGTCCCCTGTATCCGTTGATCTTAGCATTCGATATTAACCATGCCCAGAGAATGAAGCAGCAGTGACCTACTGTAGTCGGAAGCCAGGATGGAGGTGTGATTAAAGGAACAGCTGGGGTCTACAAAAGAGGCCTGTTTCTGCCCTCAGTGTTGCCAGAGAAGCAGATTCCTGGCTGGATCTTGAGGCTTGCAGCTGCCAGGAATGTTTTCTGGGTGGTCACAGAGATCATTAATCATTTCTTTGTGTTCACTGAGCTGATGGCAGGTTGATGTGCAGAAATCTAACAAAGAGGGTAGACCTGGAAAGCTGCAGCATTTCACTCGCTGGTTGAAATCCCTCCGAAGCCCCAATTCCTCTACACGGCACACAAGGTGTTTCCCGTGTCATTCAAATCCTCCTTCCATATCACTTCAGGCTATTCCCTTCATCCTAGCCTAAGCTGTGAGCAGTGCTGGGTCATGCTTCCATGCCTTGCTAAAACCCTCTGTTGATGGCAATGTCCTCTCCCCAAGTCAAGCTGGCAGACCATGCAGCTTGTGAACACCATTCAAGCTCCACTCGGCTTCCCAATTACATCTTTGCTTTGTGGTCATCACAATTTTGTTACGTGTCTTTTTCTTTTTTTCTTTTTCTTTTTTCTTTTTCTTTCTTTCTTTCTTTCTTTCTTTTTTTTGAGCCATTGTTTATCATGGTAACTATGTTTTTATCATGATAGCTTTTGTTTGCTCTTTTAAATATATTCTACACAGGTAGGAGATAATCCATGTTGATCAGCGCATAGCACATTTGTTGGCACGTGAACAGGGAACAGTAATGGTGTGATAAATAAAACAAGCAATAGATGTAGCAAATGAATGTCTAGAACATGACCTAAGGTTCCATAGGTAATTTTAGAGCTTCAAGACAAGTTCAAAAGGCAAGGTAGGCATAAAATAGGAATAAAGTTTCCAAACCACAGAGAATGAGGAGGACAGACAGACAGACATCACTGAAGTGAGAAGCTCAAGAACAACTGAATGAAGATGATAACTTGACAGCAAATAGTCCCAACTGTGATCAGGCTCCAAGAGTCTGACAGTGAAGATCAAGGTTACAATAAATGTATTCTGAATTCAGGAGCATAAAGCTCAGTCACTGAGGGCAAAATAGAAACCCATTCTTTAAATTTCTCAAAAACAGAAAAAAAGGAAAACCATAAGAACTGAGTGATACACCAACAGGAACACTTCCTGCCAAGTTATACCTGCCATTTTCCCCTGATACAGTTTTTGTTTCTGCCAAGGAAAGAAACCAAGGCACAGAGTTTCAGGAACTGTTCAGGAACCTGAACAGTTGGGTTCACACTTGTGGGTTGGTGAGAGTGCTGAAGAACTCAGTTGTGCATATGAGGCCCGAGCTGAAAGCCTGGGTCCATTAGTCTCCATCTGGGAGCCATTAGTCGGTTCCGGTGCTCAGGCCCTGAGCTGCACAGCAGGGTTGGAAACAGTATCTACTTCCTAGGGCTGTTGGAAGGACTGAGTAAGTTAACCAGGGAAACACTTCACTAGAGCCAGGAAGATTCAGTGTGTGTCTGCACAAGCCATTGCCCTTCTTAGGGAGAGCCCATGGTTGGAAACACTGGCTTGCATTTTATGCAGAACTCAAATAGTCTCTCCTGTCATTTGTATAGAATTATTATCACAAAAAAAGGACAAATCCACTCGTTAGAGAAGATACCCCACTTAGGATAAATGAATCTTAGAACTAGATGATACATTGGAAACTGCACAGTTGGGGTGAGTTTGTTTGCCTATAGCGAACACATGAAGGTTTAGTTACACCTTTTTATTCACTTAAATAATATAACAGCATACGTTATAATTCTCTTTCCTTCTCCCCATCTCCCCCTTCCGCCTGCTCCCTCTTTTTTCTCCCAATCACCTCCTGTGTATAACGCAGAGTGTCCTATTCCCAAGAAATGGAGTTCCTGGCGGTTGCGAGCCACCCGGCGTGGGTGTCGGAAACCAAACCCAGGACCTCTAGAGAAGTAACAGGTGGTCTTCACCCACCCGCAGCTCCTCAGCCTCTGTCAAATAGAATTTAATTTTGTATATTCCCTCTAGGCAGCTAAGGTTGGTCCACTGTTCTGGTCCATGGATTGCTCCCAGCTTTCTGCTCCACTACGGCAGGCCTTGCGACTGCTGCGAACTCTCAAGTCACCTCCCTGTCTCAAGCAGCAAAGAGAAAGATGTACCTCAGCTTGCAGAACACATCCCAGAAAACCCATGCACCTCCTTCTATTTTTGTTGACCACAAATTGCTGTTTTTACTATAGCCAGTAACAGAAAAGGCTGAGAGGGCCAGCCAGGGCTTGGGGAATATGATAAGCCTTGGATGTTTCACTGCTGAAGACAGCACGGGGGTGGGGGTGGGGTAGCTAACAGCCTTCAACAGAGCTGATGGTGTCTGTGAGAACTGGGGCATTTCCCCTGTAACTCTCCTCTGATAAATGTGTTTAAGAGGAATAGATTTGCTTATTAATACATCTCATCAAGCAGAACTTGGCTTTCCATTTCTTTAGACTTCTGCGCTTTGTTTCCAGATCATAGGTATGTGATGATAAACGTTGGTGAAAATGGCTTGTGCTTATTACAGCACTATTTTCAGGCTAGAAGTCTAATTTCTAGGCCAGAACTACTACTTGTGAGTTGTTACACTGAGTGTGGAGTCCTTGGGGCCTTCAGAGTGCCCAGCACGTGGTTTCACGATAAATGGGTCTTTAACCACTGCCTGTTCCAATCTCCCATTGACTCTACATACTGACCGCTCGTTCTTCAAAGCCCACACAAAGCTCTACATCTTTGCGAGGTCCTCTCTGATTCTTGGTCAGCTTTAGTCCCCCGCACTCCCACGCATGCATGCTGTCCGTACTCTGGTGCCGGGTGTGGCACTTTGTGGGGTGAACATTTGTTTGAATCTCTTCCTTCTCAAGCTAACTGTGAGTTTTAACAGGTCCACAGACTTTCAGAAGTATTTGCTCATTAGAAGAACAAACTAATTTCTCTCCTAACCCACGATTATTTACGTGGCCGTATTTCTGGGGAAATTTCTTTGACTCATGGAACATACTCAAACAATAGTAACAGCATGGGCACCTCCCCTTCTTCACAGAGAAAATAAAACTGTCAAGTGAATAGCAGAAACCAAATACCCCCCAACATATAATCTTATGATTTTGTAGAGATTGAAAAACAGGCCTTCACCATACTGCAAGTACTGACCCAATTAGCTGCATGTCTCTGCATACTTTCTTACTATAATTACTAACAAGGAAAATCTGTTCACAATGTGAATTGTCTTTTACTTCTGAAAAAAAAAGTTGAACTGTTAACAAATACCAAAAGCACATAAATAGCCCAAACTCATGACCTGGGCCTTGATCAAGGCACCTGACACAGCTCGCTTTGTTTGTTACTGACCACCTTCACCTTTACACCACGGAGTAAGTATGAAAAGAAACGCATTCTATTGAGCTACCAAAGACTTGTTGGATTCCTGAAAGCTAACATTAGCATATCCCATTTCCTATAAATATGTTTAAGACGTTTTAGTTCCAAGATAAGATGATGGAGTTTTTATTTTTTTAAGAGACTATAAATAAGCTGACATTTGGCTCACTCCTCCCTGCCCCCACCTAATAACTTAGCTATTATTCTCTTTCTCATATCCTAGGTATTTATTTCCCTTTAATTTTATATACAATCTCAAAGGCCGTAGAATCCAGCAGCTAGTGTAATATAATAAAAACTAGACACATTGGCAATTTCGGAAGTCACTCTTTAGAGAGTAGATACAAATGAAGATGACACATGACATCGTTTCTTCTGTGAGAAAGATAATACATAATAACAACTTTATCCAGAAAATAAAAACAAATACATGTATCTCTGAACATCAAATTAGAAAGTAAAAGTTGCTTTTACGAGGGTTAGCAGTAGAAACAACCATGCGGTTGAATCACAAGAATGAAAACATTTATTTCTCTACAGTAACTATTGGAAACCCCAACTATTTACAACAAAGAAGTTAACAAGAAATATGTAAAAATTATTTGACAGGGAGTCTAGCATGAAATATAATTGAGTATAATAATAAAATATTTAAAAATTGCTTACAATCAATTATTAAGAAATCTCTGTGACAGTATTGGAAGCATACATTAACCAATAATTTCCATTTTAGACTTAAAATTATAATGTTATTATTAACATGAAAAACTTCTTACCTGTTATTTACTTGTTATGAGATTTTTAAATGAATCATTGTATGGGTAAAAAAATATATATATATATATAATCACTGAAACGATTACTGAAAAAATATTAAGCACTATTCACAAAAAAATGCTCCATTATTTAAAACAATTTTTCAAACAGATGGAAACTAATCTTTACTCAGATGAGAAGATAACACACTGGGAAAATATCGTCATTACTGCTCCTCCTTTTCATGACTTCAGAACTGTTTTAAACTGTGGAACACAGTAAGAAATTGTCACAGAACGTGTTTCCATTAGTGCATGTGATGGTTTGAATGAGAATGTCCCCCTTAGGCTAGGGTGCTTGAACCCTTGGATTCCGGCTGCTGGTAGTGTTGGGGCATGGTATAGGCTTGTTGGAAGAACCTCATCACTGAGCTCATAGCCTTGCTTCATTCCAGTTTGCGCTTTCTGATCCATGTTAGCAGATGAGGATGTGATCTCTCAACTTCCTGTTTCTCCCACCAC
>JADRCH010000151.1:4063036-4089761 GCA_019843965.1 Rhynchomys soricoides
GTTCAGTCTCTGGAAACCCAGAAGGGTCCAGGTTAGCTGACTCTGTTAGTCTTCCTGTGGAGTTCTATCCCTTCCAGGTCCCTCAACCCTTTTCTAACTCTTCCACAAGGCTCCCCGAGCTTCATCTAATGCTTAGCTGTGGGATTCTGCATTCATTTCAGTCAGCTGCTGGGTGGGGCTTCTCAGAGGACAGTTATGCCAAGCTTCTGTCTGCAAGCATAACAGAGTATCATTAATAGTGTCCGGAACTGGTGCTTGCCCATGGGATGGCCTGGTCATTGGTGGGCCATTCCCTTCACATCCAGAAGGCAAGATACATTTTGGGTCAAAGGCTTTGTGGGTGCGTTGCTGTCCTTATCCCTCCACTGGGAGTCCTGCCTGCCTGTAGGAGGTGGCCACTTCAGGCTCCATATCCCTCACTGCTAGGAGTCTCAGCTCAAGTCACCCTCCTAGACTCCCTAGAGCCTCCCCCATCCCAGGTCTGTGGTACATTCTGTCAGTCCCTGCTCCCAGTAAAATATTTTTTAATTATGTATTTGTGAGTCTGTGCTTATGGATGAAAGATGTATGCAGTCCCCAAGGAAGCAGGAGTAAGCATGGTGTCTTACGAAGCTGGAGTTACAGGTAGTTGGGAAACACCTGACATGGGTGGTAGAAACCAAACCTAGGTCCTCCAGAAAAGTATCGAGTACTCTTCACAGCTGAGCCATTTCTCCAGCCTCCTCCTTGAGAGACATATTTGACACTGGTCACTTTTATCACCTGTTCACCACTGTGCTCACATTGTGAGTAAATACTCTTACTATCTTAATATGGAGCCATTTGTAATAGACAGTGCTCACCATTTACCAAACTTGCTCACATCCTTTGGGGCACATAACATTTCACAGATGCTTTGCAATTTGGAAGAGGATGTAGCCAACTTCTGCACAATAGGCTATTTAAGAAGGGGACTTTTAAAAACTGAACTTTGAAGTTGACCCATGTAAAACTTCTGCTTTGTGGCCTCCAGCTCCATAGAGAGAACTCCATGAACCTAGAGCAGGGGACAAACAAGAGAAAAGGACCCATGTTGCGAATAGCTTAGTAAAATACGTGGTGACCTTCTCTCCCACAATCTGTCCTTACTGAAACATGGTCAAGTGAAGTGTTTTCATCGTACAAGACATTGGGACTTTGGCTTGGTTATTATACTGGTTAACCTGCCCCTACTTACTTCCCATTGTCAAATTCCACAGACAAATAATTAATAATTTTGGCTATGTCTTAAAAATTGTCTATGTGGTTGATTTGGAGGAAATCTTTACCATGATAATTTGATAGGCCTGAACAGGTGATTGAGCCAATCTTCAAAAGCCAACTTTTGCTTATTGAGTATTGAGTTTGTATATATAGACACAGGTTCTTCTCTAAGAGTTCAGTTTAGAACTGCTATAGTGACAATGGGTGCATGTTATAAGTGGCTCATCACCTGAGATCGTCATTCCTTATGGAAGATTTAGCAGGCACAAGATTGGCACATGACCCTTTCAAGAATAGAAGAATGGGAATTGATAGCTTGGCCAGGAGGAAAATGAGCTGGGGAGAATTTCTACGACATTCAGCACATGTTGCTACAGACAACCCAGTGAAGAATAAACCAAAATGTGAGACTGGGTTTCTTAGAAATATTATTTGAAATTGTCTTATAATTAAGAAATAAATGACCCAGTGTGATGCAGACTCCTTGGTTACTGGCAGAGTTCATGCCAACGGTTTCATCTGGAGTCTAAAATCCTTTATATAAATTCAGCTGGAGACAACCAGGTATACAAATATGTAGGTCTTATTTTAGTTTGTGTTTTTGGAGTCAGGGTTCTCACTATGAGTTTCAGGCTGGCCTGGAACTTAAATGCTCCTGTCTCTGCCTCCCAGGTGATGGGAAAACATGCATGTGCTACCACACCCAGCTTTGCCCCCCCTTTTAAAATCAGGGTCACTCTTTGTCATTTTCTTACTCAACAGTTGTGATGTACTGTGTTACATGAAGTTAATACCCTTCAGGAAATTACAGTTGAGGAGCGTGAGCAGACAGGTACTTGTGGCTTACCCTAAGTCTGAAAGTGTAGCAGTGGGGTTTAAAATGCTAGGATTTTTATATGAAAAAATGAGGAAGACACTTTAGATAATTGTTGGCTATGCTGGACTCCAAAGATATTAACAAGAGAATTAGAGTAAAAATATCTCTCTATCCCAGATGAGACAGCCTTTCTGTCAGAGCCCGCTCTCGCTATACAACAGCCCCAGACTGTGCTGGGCAATGGAACACATCCTCCTTAGCACAGCGTAGGGGCTTCTCCCTCACCCCAGCTGTTGTTACTGTTTTTGTTGAACTTGTCAAATGTTACGTATGCTAAGGTCAGACTCTTTTGATATCCTATTAAATTTAGCATTTACCTTTAGATGTGACATTCATATTTATCTGATTTAAACACCGATTAAAGTTCAATGGAAAGCAATTCGTTAATTTTTAGTAGTGCCTTTTTCTCTGTGTGACTTAATTTTATGTTATATTTATAATTCAGATTACCTAACAAAATGAAGAGTTTTCCAAAGAAAAGAAATAGATAATTTTAACGAGACCCCAATGATAAGAATACTGTATGATTCTGATT
Source organism: Rhynchomys soricoides (assembly GCA_019843965.1). Taxonomy (NCBI): domain Eukaryota; kingdom Metazoa; phylum Chordata; class Mammalia; order Rodentia; family Muridae; genus Rhynchomys; species Rhynchomys soricoides. The sequence goes on from JADRCH010000151.1 coordinate 4,065,691, forward strand.
ACTGAGTGTGTACTAAGTTCTTAAGCTTCAAGGTGTGCAACCAAAGCTCATTCACACAGAGAAGAGAATAGCTGTATTAAATAAATAAATATTAAATAAATTCAATAATTAATTAAAATAAAATAAAGTAAGTATTAAATAAAATAAATAAAAAATAAATCCATAAAGGAAAGCATTAATAACATAATATCAAAATCAGGAAATTGGAGTTGCTAGATAGTATAATTGAAAAATCTCTGAACACAGATAGGAAGCTAAATGGATATTAGTTCACAATTCCATTTTCCAGTAAATAAAAAAAAAGGCAGGCATGTTTCCTGGGAGTATCAGAATAAAGACTGACAAAGCCAACAAGAAGGAAAATTCTCCACTCTACCTGGGCTCCAGATGGAAGAATATCGCCATAGAGCACATAGAGCCATGTCCAAATGTAGGGGAATGAAGAACTCCTCAGTGTGGCTTCTCAGTCAGACCACGAAGGGGGCACCTCATGGAACTTGCAGCTTCGCGTCTTTCCCACTGAATCACTGACTCTGGAAACCCCCAGGTTCATCTACTGACATCGTGGAAGGGCCCATTTGAGTGAAGGAACAGTGGTCACCTAACTTGGTGATTCCACTCTGTCACAGGAGAGGGATGAGTCGTAGCTGTAAGACAACAACTCTTCTTGGATGTCTTATTTAGAAGTCTAAAAACCGATTCTGTCTCTCTCGGCAGCCATTCTAAAGTGTTGTTTTCCAATGGTGCCATAGTAGCACTTAGATCTTGAAGGTAACCAGCATCTAGCTAATTAAATTTAAGGCCCAACCAATGGAAGGGAACCATGGGTGTTACTGCACATTGAGCTAACTACTCAGGACTAGTGAGATCACAGATGCAAGAGGAGAACCTTATATTGCTACTCTGTTTAATCAATACAGTTTTCAACTATATTTTAAATACTTACCCTTATGCACATAGATAAGTGTCATCCCTCATCAAAGAAACCTCTTTCTGCAGCTGACAGAGACTGCTGTAGAGATCCATACTTGGTCAAATGCAAATCGTAAGGCCCAGCTCCGGCTGGTGCTTCTACAACACAACCTGTACATCTAAGACTCAGGGAACATTGTAGAAGATGGGGCAGCAAGGTTGTAAGAGCCAGGAAACCAGTGAGTCTACTATGAGGTAGTGTCTTCTAGACATGCCAAGGCCACTTCACCCCATGAAATCTCAACAGCATGGTCACTTAAACAAGATTTGCACAATGGCCCCATCAATAGACATTCCAAGACGGATGGGGAAAATCTCACAATAGTATAAAGCCGTATAGTCAGTTCATGGCTGCTAAGAGAGGGAGAATCAGTTCTTTCAGGAACAAGCTCTCGTAGGTTGCCCAATCTTAAATGTTCAACCATAAATGCATGTACATATGATCAACACTCAATAAGTCAGTGTGTATGTGCATGTGTTAGTGTGTGTGACAATAGGAGTTATAGAAGAAGAGGTGATACATTCAATAGGGGCAGAGCACAGGGAGAGTTGGAGAAAGAAAAGGGGGGGTGTAGAAATTATGTTAACACAATTTGCTAATCTGTAAAATTTTAAAAAAACTAAAAACTTAAAAAAAAAAACAATAAAAATCTCACTTTGAGATAATTGCCATTCATATTATAGGTAGAGTCATAAATTGTGTGTGTGTGTGTGAAAAACTACTGAGGTTGTTGACATAAATAAGATTCGCCAGCCTAAGTGAGAAAACACAAAATTTTACAAGTAATGGCTTTCTGTAACTCTACATTTTGGAGCACTGAAATATCAAGTCTCCATCCTAAACAAATGATTTGGGGTAAAATCCACACATATTATATGACTTAGGTTTAACATGTCAGTTTGGGAAGAAACCCAAAGAGACAGGCAAGGATGGCTGTTTTGTTATTTGTTTTGTTAGTAGCAATGTGAAGTTTATGGGAACACTTCTGTAGAAAATGTTCCGAAGTCACTTGAGGAGGAAGGGTTTGCCTCATCAATTCAGAGATTTCAGTCTGGGATCAGTGGGCTTCTCTGGTTTTCAGCGGAGGGGAGGGAAATCATCTTTGTAGGAATCATACTGAGGAGCAAGGGCTCCCGTGGTGGTACCTGGGAAGCAGGGTAAGAGACAGGAAGGGCCTTGCCTCCATGTTGTGACCAGCTTCCACAGGCTCCGCCCCTTCAAGGTTCCTGGTCCTCTCTACAGTCCTTCCCTCCGGAACTACCTTACAGTAGACTGTGGACGTCACTCCGGATCCAAACTGTAGCACAAGGTCTTCTGCCTTTTCTTCCCATCTTTATCCTGTGCTATCATTTCCAGAAAACATCCGAGAATGTTTTTACCCCTCTTTATGAGTTGATTTTCTCAAATCTTTTCTCAGAGTAGTGGGTAGCCGATGAACACATCTGGCTAAAGGAGTACCACACTAATCTGCAGCAGGCATTTGCAATTTGTATTCTGAAAACGAACAGTAAATTATTAAACAAAGAACCGAGCATGCTGGTCTATTTCTTTAATCCCGGTACTCAGGAACTTGAAGCAGGAGAATCACAGTGAGTACACAGCCAATCTGGGCTACAATGTTAATAAAATGAGAACAAAACTTCCGTTCATCATGTTTTAGACTATTAAAAGAATAGTATTAAATTACAAATCTTAGCCACATCATTTTGGTGTTAACCTATAACCCCTCCAATCAAGTATCTATGAAGCTTCAAGCTAGACATGCCGAAACAAATTTATCTTGTATTATCTGGGACAAGAACTAGTAATAAAAAGCTGCCTAGTACATGGTCTCTGTGCTCATCCAATTACCTCACCTTGGGAAATATTTTACACCAAATACTCAGGAGTTCTGGAAGTATGCCAAGTTGAGACCTAGTGACTTCATCTTACCTATTTCTAGGGAGCGTAAGCTTTATTCAACATTCAGAACTATTTATTGTGTTAGAGAGAGACACACAGACAGACAGACAGAAGCATTGTTCTCTACTGGCATTTCCACACTAATTACCTCCAGTGTTTACTGTCACCTAATTCTTACTTCAGATTTTACTTAAATTCATCTTCTCATAAAGTCCCTAATGAACCTACTTGTTCAAAACAATAACATGTCATTTTTGAGCCTCTAGTCCCCATTTTTCTTTTGCTGATATTTTTGTAGAGTTTTACCCATTTGGAAATCCATTTACTTTCCATTTCCTACTATTAGTAACCTCTACTGAAATGTAAAACCTGCACAGTCAGGGCTACTTAGTCTCCGTCACTCCTGTGTGGTGAAGGCGCAGATAGCTCTCGACACCACTGAGCACTGAAATTTGAATTTCAGTGAATGGAGATTTTCATCTGTCCCTCTTCTCAATCTAAGCATGACTGGAGTGTTTAGATGTTTCTACTTCTCCAGCTTTGCCCCACCCAACCTGGTGGGCATGTTTTCATAATCAAATGTATTCAGGGGCTAAGTGATCTTAATAGTCTCAAGAAAAAAGACCAACCCAACTTGTTGATCATGATGTGTAATGAGAATTCCTCTCAACTTGTGTCAGCTCTGGGCTTTGCCTGTCCCACTCCCATCCCGCTGCCCAGCTTGACTTTGAGCAAAGCCATAATGGAACAATAGAACTGTGTTTAAGCCAACACGAACTCAGTTTTTAAAATGTATTTTGGGAAGTAAACATCATGTTCGATGTCTGTGATAGGGATATCACAGCAGCGACTTGAAAGCCCCCCGACTATGTGTCTGGTTTTGTTTAACCGTCAAGCTAACGTAGCCTATTGAGGTAAATATTTACTCTTCAATGAACTGTCCCAGCTTCTTCATTAGTAAGCAAATAATGTCTCTCAACTAAATAAGTCAACTTTGAACATAGTTGATCCAGAATGTCTGTATTACCTAGGATGTGTACTCTGGATGGATTAATCAGACTGCAATGTTAACCTACCTATTTGAGATCAAATCCTAGCCCAAGAAGCAGATAGTGATTATGTGAGCAATGTTGCCGTTAATCTATAAGACTCCACATTCTGTGTTCTGTTTTCCTCCTTTGTTATTATTCTGTCTCCCCCCACTCCTCCCCTTTCCCTTTATTCTTTTCTGGAACCTTCCAGGGATAAACACATGGGTTGCTTCTTTCTATAGAACCTTGGACAGTGACATTAGGAGGAGAAGGTAGTACCCAGAAGCCATCTGGTCGGTACTGTGAATGTGGATCCATGGGTGTGTAGTTCTCTCTATAAGACATAACTTCTTGACTATTCTGGCCATAGAACCCTCCTGTTCTAGGTTACAGGAGTCAGTTGCTGAAGTGAGGAGTCAAATATGGCTGCACACTTCACAGCTTAAGTGTCAATGGAGACACTGGAGACACTGGAGACACTGCCATCTCTCCAAACGGACTTCTGTCTGCAAAAGAAGAGCTTAAAGCTTGTTGAAATGGAACAGGAGAGCTTACTTTTAGTGATATATTTTCCTCAGCAGGATACATGGAAAATTCCGGAAAATTACTTATAGATTTGAAGGGTGTAAAACCATGAGGAAAATTAACGACTTTATGAAGGTGACTTCGGGTTGTTAGGAACTCTGACGTCCGGTTAGGAACTGGAACTAGAACTATGTCCGTTATACATCATGAATGGTACCAGGCTTCTAAAGACATTGTTGTATACTCCCACAGTCCTTCAAAAGCCTGATAGCACTGAGAAGCTGGGGATGATATGGACGTTCTGTAACATGCACTCAGTGTAAAGTCAGAGGAAGGGAGTGATGTCTGAGGTAATGGGTTATAAAAAAGCAGGGGACATTGCCAGAACTGGCACATATGACACTTTCCCTATGATTGGGAATCAAGTCAAAATAATAACAAACTGTGGGAAGAACTTAGCCAAGCAGGCCCAGCCACATGCTGGCTCATGAGCAGCTGATACTTCCTCTCCAAGACTACCTAGAATCTGCCAGCATGGCTAGAGACTGCTGATGCTGGATCAGGCAATGGAGTGAGCCAATGAGAAAAAGACATCTGGCTACTTGGGAGCCAATGAGAGGCTGGGAGGGGGTATAAAGGTTTGCCCAGTCATAAAGTCTGCTTTTGCCACTTGCCTGACTCCTAGAGTCTGCGCCATTGACTCTGCGCCTTCTTACCCCAGCCCCCAAGGGACTTGGTCGGGGTTGCAAGCAACAACAAACGTTTTTCCTACAATAACAGAATTTCACATTAGTAAGATGTGATCGTGGTGTATTTTGATTTCCAAAATTTGATTAGCAAAATCTAAAATTAATAGAAATTGATTTATCAGGGACAGTTATCACTCTCTTGAAAACCACTCTGAACATCTTTGAATAAATCATTCAATCTTCTATGCTCACTGTTTCCACACCCCTGTCCTTGTATCTGCAGCCTATACACTCCCTTGATTCACTTCCCTGTTTCAGCCATCCTTGTTTGTTAGAATATGTGCAGAGGCCGCTGTCTGGCAATGTGTTCACCACAGTGTCAGAACCACCTATAACTGTTGGCTGATAGAGTATATTTCATGAACATTAGCAACAACAAAAATACGACGACTATTGACTCACCACTGCACTGCCTGTCAGAGTTAGGGTTCCATTGCTGTGAAGAGACACCATGACCAAGACAACTCTTCTAAAGGAAAGCATTTCATTGGGGCTGGCTTACAGTTTCAGAGGTTTAGTCCATTATTGTCATGGCAGAGAGCATGGCAGACACAGGCAGACATGATGTCGAAGGAGCTGAGAGTTATACATCTTGATCTGAAGGCAGCCACAAGAAGACTGGATGTATTTTATACTGGACATAGCTTGAACATTTAAGACATCAAAGCCCTGCCCCCATGGTGACACATTTTCTCTAACAAGGCCACACCACCAACAATGAGACCATACTTCCTAATAGTGCTTGTTCTTATGGCCACGCATTGAAACACATGAATCTATGGGGGCCATAGCTATTCAAACTTCCATAATCCCCAAAGTCTCATTAATTTTCTGGCACTTCACTGGAGCCTAGTCAATAGTTCTTGTATTCAGGTTGTATTCAAGGAAAATAAAAGAAGCTAGGTAGAGTGCATGTAACATTGGCAACCTTGCCTCAAACGCTACAGTCTTACCATTATAAAAATCCTTGAATAGTTTTTGATAATAGTGCTTATAATGTTTCATGGATAAACAGAATATTTATTTTAAATTTAAGATAAACTTGTTTTCCATATTAACAAAGGCCCCTTTTATTCCTCTCCGCACTTAAATTGTGTTCATTTAAACACTGGAAAAGCCAGGGCTGGAGAGATGGATCTATGGTTAAAGGTACTTGCAGGGTATTCATGAGGACCAGAGTTTGGATCCCAGCAACCATGTGATATCATGGGATCCCATGTGATGTCGTGTGTCCCAGGAGTCACACAACTGTAATTCCAGCTCAGAGGGATCCAACACCTTCTGGCTTCTGTGTGCACACAGATGCATGTACCCTCTCCTACCTGAGCACACATATACACTCAGACATACAAATAAAATGACATGAATCTTTTAAAATGACACGAATTTTTTAAAAAAGTGAAAAAAGACACAATAGTCATAAATCATTCCAGCTCACAAGAAAGGGTTGTGTTTGATAATCCCTTAACACGTGTGCTGCTAATTTCAATGATTATTAAGTCTGGTTCCAGAGCATTGTCAGGCTCTTGCCATCTACTTCACTGTAATACGTTTTATTGACCATGAGAGGATGTGTTAACTTTTGTGTATCATCATAAAATGAAGTGAAAAGACAAGGCTATTGAGGTATGGTATCTTGATTTTCTCACAGATGCCTTTACCATTCAAGAATGCGTCTTTACACTTGAGTCATTGTGTTTGGGGAAATCACATGCTGTTACAAATCCTCTCCTGGCTTTGGAGCTTGTTCTTAATTTTTTGTTGAGCACAGTACCTTGTGAGAACACACATGTACAGTCAGGTGCCTCCAAGTCTTGGCCCATCCCAACCCTCACCCGAATTACAGAGATATCATTGATGTTCTACTCATTTGTGAATTATGTGAATGCTTCACAAGAAGTTATTAGTTGCTAGAAAAGAAAGGTATTGATTTTCAGTAAAACTAAGTTAAGCTGAATATACTAGATATTCACCCATAATAATATTAATATATTAGTCTATATTACCTGTAAACTACAGCACCAGTTGTTACTGCACATCAGTTACAAGTGAGGTCAAACAGCCAAGAGTTCCAAGCAACACTGTGGACAGTCCTTGAGAGCAGGTATGGCTGTGTTGTACTGATGAGCAGTCAGAAAAAATGTAGTAACTAGTCATACTTGATGTATTGGCCAGGGTTTTACTGATGTGAACAGACACCATGACCAAGGCAAGTCTTATAAAGGACATTAGGGCTGGCTTACAGGTTCAGAGGTTCAGTCCAGTATCATCAAGGCAAGAACATGGCAGCATCCAGGCAGGCATGGTTCAGGAGGAGCTGAGAGTTCTACATCTTCATCTGAAGGCTGCTAGTGGAAGACTGACTTCCAGAGAGCTAGGGTGAGGGTCTTAAAGCCCATGCCCACAGTGACACACCTACGCCAACAAGGCCACACCTTCAAATAGTGCCACTCCTTGAGCCAAGCATATTCAAACCATAACACTTGATAATTTTGTTTACTCTTTATCTGATATATATTTTTTCTCCAAAATCTCACAGAATAGTAACCAATTCCCAGGAGATTGTTAAAATGAAAGAGTGTTTATTTTGTAGGATCTTTAACAAACTAAATTAGTAGAAATAATATAGAAACTATTAGGTTGCTTGGAACCATTCTGACCCTTCCTTCCTTCTTCCTTCCCTCTTTCCTTCTCTCCCTCCCTCCCTCCATATCATGCTCACTTTGTCTTCCTTCCCCTCCTTCCTCCCTGCCTTCCTCTTTCCTCTCCTTCCCTCCTTCCTTCCTTCCCTCCCTCTGTACCATGCTCATTTCATCTTCCTTCCTTCCTTCTGAGACAATGTCTCACTGTGTAGCCGAGGTTAACCTTAAGCTTGCTATCCTCCTACATCAGGATTTGGCGTGCTGAGATTACAGAAGTACACCTGTATGCCTAGGAGCATAGCTTGAGTTAAGTTGTCAGGCAGTTGTTGGTAAGATAGACAGAAGACCTAAACTACAAGGAAACGCTCAAACACAATCATCCCCCTGTTTTGCACCACAGTGATCTGATATGTGTGCTTTTGTGTGTATTCTGTGAACTGATCTAAATTTCCCTTAATGTAGGTTATAGCACACAGTAGGCACTGCATGATGATGGGACGGTCTGATCTCTTCCCTTTACAAATACAGGAGAAGCTTATGATGATTAAGTGATGTTCACAGTGTTGACGGCTGGACACAAGCCCAGAGGAATGAATCCTCCCATGACAGCGTGACTATAACCATGAGAAAGGACACTTTAGAAATCCGAAGTGCCTCGGCTCATTCTTCAAAAATGTGGCCTGAGGTAACACAGTATGAAAAAGTTAAGAACTTGGAGCTTACTTTTTAACTTTTTTAAGTCATAGTATCTTTTAACAATTGTATCCGCCAGTTTAAAAAAAAAAAAATCACACGAGCCTGACTGTGCTTGTGCCCAGCATACATCAGCTTAAGTTCGCTAGCAATGTCACCTCCATAATAACCTAAAGCCATCTCTTGGCTTTCTTCTAGAAAACATGGCTCCAGGCAGGGGAAATGATTTGTAGTCTCAGGAGGCAACTGCAGAGGAATAGATTTCTGTTACAATAGGCCCATGACAAGTACTATGTGTTAATTTCACAAAACACCTTGCTGACATAAATGACCCGGTCTCAGGAGGCCTTTTAAATGGCCCTCTCTTGGCACAGCACCGCTCAGAGTACATGGCTGAGAACTGGAAGAAAAATGATGCTCAGAAGTAGTTGAATGTACTCGTGTGGAAAAAATAATGCCAGTGACATGTTTTCTTACTCCTCCGAAAAGATCCGGCTACTGGCAGAGTGTCAACACTGGTGATGTTATCGATGTAGCACTGCGGAAAGAGACAAGTGCACTGCTTCTCCATCATGGGACGCCTTCCTCCAGTAACAAGACAGACACGTAGACCTGTCTTACAGTGCTTACATTTTTTTTTTAATTTTATTTTTTTCTACTTTATTTACATTTCAAATGTTTTCCCCTTTCCAGATCTCCCCTTTGGAACCTCCCTATTCCCTCCCCCTCCCCTGCCTCTATTGGGGTATTCCTCCACCCACCCACCCACCCACTCTCATCTTCCCTCCTTGACATTCTCCTACACTGGGGGATCTAACACCCTCAGGCCCAAGGGCCTCTCCTCCCCCTGATGGCCAACAAGACCCTCCTCTGCCACATATGTGGCCAGCACCATGGGTCATTCCATGTGTATTCTTTGGTTGGTGGATCAGTCTCCAGAAGTATCGGGGGGTCAGGCCAGTTGGCACTGTTGCTACCTCCCTGGGGCTGCACACTCCCTCAGCTCCTTCAGTCCTTTCTCCAAGTCTTCCATCTGGGACCTCCCACTCTGCCCTACTGTTGCTGTGAAGTGACTCTTGGGTATTTCGAACTTTTGGGCTAATAACCACTTAATAGTGAGTACATACCATGTTCATTCTTTTGTGACTGTGTTAACTTGCTGAGGATGATATTTTCAAGATCCATCCATTTGTCTGCAAATTTCATGAAGTCATTGTTTTTAATTGCTGAGTAGTATTCCATTGTGTAAATGTACCACATTTTCTGTATCCATTCCTCTGTTGAGGGACATCTGGGTTGTTTCCAGCTTCTGGCTATTATAAATATGGCTGCTATGAACATAGTGGAACATGTGTCTTTATTACATGTTGGAGCATCTTCTGGGATGTTCCTGGATGCCAGACCAGGAGTGGAATAGCGGGGTCCTCAGGTAGTATTATGTTCATTTTTCTGAGGGTCTGCCAAACTGATTTCCAGAGAGGTTGTATCAACTTGCATTCCCACTAGCAATGGAGGAGTGTTCCTCCTTCGCCACATCCTCGCCAACATTTGCTGTCACCTGAGTTTTTGATCTTAGCCATTCTGACTGGTGTGTGGTGAAATCTCAGGGTTGTTTTGATTTGCATTTCCCTGATGACTAAGGATATTGAACATTTCTTTAGGTGCTTCTCGGCCATTCGAGTTTCCTCAGTTGAGAATTCTCTGTTTAGCTCACTTCCCCATTTTTTGATAGGGTTATTTGGATCTCTGGAGTCTAGCTTCTTGAGTTCTTTGTATACATTGGATATTAGCCCTCTATAGGACATAGGATTGGTAAAGATCTTTTCCCAATCTGTAGGTTGCCATTTTGTCCTATTGACAGTGTCCTTTGCCTTACAGAAGCTTTGTAATTTTATGAGGTCCCATCTGTCGATTCTTGATCTTAGATCACAAGCCATTGGTGTTCTGTTCAAGAACTTTTCCCCTGTGCCCATGTGTTCGAGACTTTTCCCCACTTTCTCTTCAATTAGATTCAGTGTATCTGGTTTTATGTGGAGGTCCTTGATCCACTTGGACTTGAGCTTTGTATAGGGAGATAGGAATGAATCAATTCACAATCTTCTACATGTAGACCGCCAGTTGAACCAGCACCATTTGTTGAAGATGCTGTCTTTTTCCCACTGTATGGTTTTAGCTCCTTTGTCAAAGATCAAGTGACCATAAGTGAGTGGGTTCAATTCTGGGTCTTCAAGTCTATTCCATTGATCTACCTGCCTGTCGCTGTACCAATACCATGCAGTTTTTATCACTACTGCTCTGTAGTACAGCTTGAGGTCAGGGAGGCTAATTCCCCCAGAAGTCCTTTTATTGTTGAGAATAGTTTTTGCTATCCTGGGTTTTTTGTTATTCCATATGAATTTGAGAATTGCTCTTTCTAAGTCTATGAAGAATTGAGTTGGGATTTTGATGGGGATTGCATTGAATCTGTAGATTGCTTTCAGCAGGATGGCCATTTTAACTATATTAATCCTGCCAATCGATGAGCATGGGAGATCTTTCCATCTTCTGAGGTCTTCTTCGATTTCTCTCTTCAGAGACTTTGAAGTTCTTGTCATACAGCTCTTTCACTTGTTTGGTTAGAGTCACACCAAGATATTTTATATTGTTTGGGACTATTGTGAAGGGTGTCATTTCCCTAATTTCTTTCTCAGCCTGTTTATCCTTTGAGTATAGGAAGGCTACTGATTTGCTTGAGTTAATTTTGCATCCAGCCACTTTGCTGAAGGTGTTTATCAGCTGTAGCAGATCTCTGGTGGAGTTTTTCGGGTCACTTAAATATACCATCATATCATCTGCAAATAGTGATATTTTGATTTCTTCCTTTCCAATTTATATCCCTTTGACCTCCTTTTGTTGTCTGATTGCTTTAGCTAGAACTTCAAGTACTATATTGAATAGGTAGGGAGAGAGAGGGCAGCCTTGTCTAGTCCCTGATTTTAGTGGGATTGCTTCAAGTTTCTCTCCATTCAGTTTGATGTTGGCTACTGGTTTGCTGTATATTGCATTTACTATGTTTAGGTATGCTCCTTGAATTCCTGATTTTTCCAAGACTTTTATCATGAAGGGATGTTGAACTTTGTCAAATGCTTTTTCGGCTTCTAACGAAATGACCATGTGGTTTTATTCTTTGAGTTTGTTTATGTAGTGGATTACATTGATGGATTTCCAGGTATTGAACCATCCCTGCTGATGGTCTGATCCATCACACAGAAATTTCCCCAGCGGCCCTACACAAACGCTGTATGTGTGTCCGTATAGGAAATATTAATACCACGTGTAAGTCAATGTCACGTGCAAATCGTCGTGTCAAACCTGACCAAGGCTTTCCAATTCAGAAATTGCAGGGGGCACGGAAAAATTGAGAAGTTTTAATTAGAGATATAAAGTACTTAAAGTGTTGGGTTATGGGACGCGTGAGGACCATGGGGTGCACTCTAGGATGCTGCAGTGTTTAGGAGAGTGCAGGCCAGCATGGGGTGCACTCTAGGATGCTGCAGTGTTTAGGAGAGTGCAGGCCAGCCTGGAGAGTGATTTAAGAACTGCACTCATGTAGGGTGCCTTTACCGATAACTATAACAACAGCACACGTAAAGGACGACATTTTTCCAGGCTTTTGAACATATGCAAGCGCTCTTTTTCTTTCCATGTAACCCGGCATTAAGTCCTGCTGCGCATGCGCATGCACAAGAGTGAGCATGGGCTTCTTTTGCTTTGGAACGATGACACAAACTTCAGCAGCCCTTTTTAATTAAGCTTCTCTGCTGTTTCTAATCCACATCTTGGTGAGTCTTCTTCGTACAGAAGAGGTTACCAATGTGGTTGATACATGCACTGTCCTGTAAGTGCAAATGCACAGTGAAATGTTTATAGAAACCATTTACCTCTCCAGCTGCCATCTTGTTTTATGCATGGCTCTCCCACCTGCTTCCAATTTGGCAGTGAAAGTAAAAAAATAAAAGGACCTGAGTCTCCTAGCAATAGGTAGGGTTTGCATGTATCAGTCCTTAGAGGTTGTTTTAGGAGAGCTCTCTCTCTCTCTCTCCCTCCCTCCCTCCATGTGTGTGTGTCTGTGTTTATAAACTCAAATATATATAAAGCTCATATATATGAAATTGAGACACAGAGACACTCAGACACAGACACGAGAGACACATAGACAGACACACACACACATATATACACACAGACACACATACAGAGACTCACACACACAGACACACATGAGAATGCCCTGAAAAACTAAGAGCATAACCTTGAACTCCTGATTTTAATCTAAAAAATGCTAGGTTTGCAAACCTTGTTTTGTGTGGAGTTGGATCTAACCAGCTAGCTATCTTTTAGGCTTACCTCTCTAAGGGCCCCATGATCTTCTGTTCACTGGTTGTCACCTCCCTGAACCAACGAGCCAAACAGACAAGGCGACTTCATGCCATCTGACTTTGATTCCTCCAAAACCCCACCTTGAATATCATTTCATTATTACTTCATCCCAAACTTGAGCCCCCTCAAAATTCAGCACAAACATAGTGATTCTGAGCTTAAGGAACGTCTCCACTGGATAGAATGTTTCATCTCCTTTTAGAATATCCTACATCTTGATGAGCTTTCTTCTAAGACAGAAGGTTTGTTTACAAGAGGGAACTGCTGAACCACAAGAACCAGCAGGAGATGTTTGAAACCCATCGCTTGCACCTATTTTGCTTGTCTATGCTATAGCCACTGTTCCATCATTTCATGACCAAAATCTAATGTACTAGATTTGGCTAGTAATCTAGCCAAATGTGGCTCCTGACCACACCAGAACCTCATGGTCCACACTGGAGCAATAAAAATAAAGCAAGTTCTCCCTTGCACTTGCCTTTCCCTTCCACGAACCATTCCACAGCTCCATGACAAAGCCTGGGTTATAACACCATGGGCATCTATGTCCATAAAGGCTCAGCTTCATGGGTCTTTCCTGGCTCTTCCCTGCCCGGCTCTCCCACTAGTAGAGCGCCTGCTCACCCTTGGTTTCATGGTGGTCTCCTGCATGCTCCTGTCCTCACCAGAGCCTGTGAGGTACAGATACCCATCTCTTTCATGCACTTTGGTTTCACTTCAGTGTTTCATCTGTCACCCCTGGGACCTCACCTTCCTATCATGGTTGTCCTAGACAGTGGCTTCTGCCTATAACTATTTTCTGGAGTGATACCCCAAGTCCAAACCATTATATGCCACACACAGGAAAGGAATTCACAAGTATAGATAAACTTTTAAATGGTTCTTTTCAAGGGGAGAATTCCATATTGTGCTAGTGTGTTGACATTGACTGAGTGGATGCTAGGAGCTACAAACTTTGTTTTCAGTCTTATTCTGTTTATGAAAGTATTTTTATTATTTCATGGTATGTGTTTATACTGTGTATATGTATGTTTATGTATTGGGGTGGGGCACATACTGCTGTGGTGTGCCTGTGGAGATCAGAGGATAGTAGTTTTGGCATCAGCTCTCTCCTTTCACCTGTTTGAGGCAGGGTCACTCTGGTTTCTGCCACACTGTGTAACTTAGGTTAGTTCACCCATGAGCTTCCAGGCTGTGTTGTCTCTACTTCATGGGGTTATAGATGTACACCACATCCATCTTTCTATGGGAGATTGAACTCAAGTTTTCAGGATTGTCTAGCAGCTAGTGCTCTTATCTGTTGAGCCATCTGGTTGGCCTCTGTTTATGAAAATGCTAAAGCTAACAATCAAGAATGGTTTTCTCAATGAACAAGTTTCAAGTGACTCATATTTATATTCATAGTGAAATACATTGTTTATCTATATCTATAACCATTAAAATGTTCCCCTTCTGCTATTTAATGGCATTCAAAAGAATTACACATATTTAACTTATAAAGACAGCCAGTAAAATTTTATACACCCATCAACCAAACCCAACATTTGTCAATTTGCTTTATTGAGACTCATTTCATTTTTACTAAAGCACTTAAAGATATAGTGTTATTCTTCCCCTAAATCCTCAATTTTTCAAGTACAAATATGGTAGTTTTTTTTATAACTGTAATGCAATCAGAATTTTTAAAGAAAGAACAAGTAATCCTTCAATGTCATCTATTATACACAAACATAATTTATCAATTCTGTTAAAATCGTCTGTTCAGCTGATTCTCTTGAAACAGGATCAAAACAAGATCCACGCTTTACACTTAATTGAGGCATCCTTCAAAGCTGCTTTAAGTAAGTCCATCTCCCACTAATCTCTTTTTTCCCGTTCCTTCTAATGGTTTACTTGTTACAAAAGCAAAACCCTGACTCTGTAGAGCGTTCAGTGCTCAGGATTAGCTGTCTGATTCCTCATGGGCTCACTTAAACTTTCTTCTCCATCACCCATAATTTTTTTGATATGAAAATAACTTTTGGAATTATAATTAGGTTTAGGCTCAGTATTTCTATAAGAATGGTATTTTCGACGGTGCTGCACACTTCAAATGTATCCCATCAGAGACCTAAAATGCCTGGCCATTTCACTTTCAGATATACTGAGACTGACAAGCGGTTTCAGATGGTGACAGTCTGCTTCTGTGTGGCAATGCTTTGCACAATCTGTGACCTGATGTCTAGACCTGCAAATGATACTGGAAGTTAAGATGTAGCATCACAGGGCCTCTAATGTTAATTTTATATTTACAAATGCTCCCCTGTTTGCAGGCGGCCATCTTAACTAAAAATAAGTCAGTAACGCACTTGTCTTACTCATCCCTGTCAAAGCTAGGCAGCGGAGCACACTACATAACACCAGTGTCCTTCTCCTGATCCCATGGCTGGATGGGAGCTGTGACAGCAGGGTGACAATATCATGTAGCATGTCATTAGCCTGGGGTAAACCCCAAAACTCAAGCCCTGAACTATAGTATCTACTGAATTCATATTTCTTTGGCACAAATGTCAAATTCAAAAACCCATTTGTTGAACCATTTTAGTTGGTGATAATCTGTACCTTTTTCAGTTACTCTACAAACTTTGAGCCCTAAAATGCTAATGCCATTTGTATTTTCACTGTTCTATCATATGTAAAATGGTTTACAATAGGGAATTATTGGTATTAACGGTCATACCACTAAGTCAAGTTCAGTATTGTTTTGCAGCTCTACTTGCCTTTAGAAAGGATGATTTCACAAACTGGGTACCCAGAGTCATCCACTTTACTTAAAATGCTAAGTTTAACTCAATCTTCTTCATTTTTGTCAAATTTAACCTTCATTTTATTTGATATTTAACACATAATTGTACATAGTTGTGCATCACATAATGTTTTGATACATATAAATATTACATAATATCAAATGGCTTAACATCTACCTGCTCAAGAGTTTGTCATGTAATTATGAAGTTAACCTCCCAATTTACTGTTGGAATATAGTTACTTTTGTTAGCTATAGTTAACCTACTGACGACAGACCAAAACTTACTGCTCCTAACCATAACCTGATGCCCATTGGCCAAACCTGTCCACCCCCATCCACCCTCCCAGGTGCTTGTAACAATCATTGTGCTCTTACCTGATTCTATGAAGCCTGTTTTCTCCGATTCCATGTATGGATGTAATTAAGCGGTGTTTGCTTTTCCGTGCCTGGCTTATTTCACTTAGCATGATGATTTTCAGTTCTATTTATACTTTCATAAGTGGCAGGACCTCATTTGTCATGGCTAAATATAATTTTATTGTATATATATATACACATACATACATACACACACACACACACACACTGTATTTTTCTTCATCAGTTGGTGAAAATTTATTTTTGTATATCTTGGCAACTGTGGATAATCACTTCAACAAATGTGAGGGTATAGATGCTTCTTAAACATATGAAAAATTTTAATTACATGTATTTATTTAGGGAGCAGGTGTACATCACTGTGAATATAGGGATGGTGAAGGAGAACTCACAGGAGTCAGATCTCTCCATCATATGTGTCTTGTGATCAAATTCAGGTGATCGGGCTTGCTGGAAAGTGTCTTTACTTGCTGAGCTATTTCACCATCCCATACAGTTTTCCCCAGCCCCCACCTTGGCTATATATCCAGTACTCATAGCTGGATCATGGTGTTGATTTATTTTTTAAGTTTCGAGGAACCTCCAAATTATTTCCACAATGGCTCCACAGAGTTACATCTCTGCCAAGAGCACATGTGTCTCCCACTCCTCCGTGTCTTTTCCCAGAACGTATTACCTTTCCCTGCTTTGGAAATAGCAGTTCTTACTGAGGTGACCGCTCACTGTGCTTCTGAATTGCACACCCTTGATGAGTAGAGAACCGTTTGCCGAACGTTTCTTGGCCACTTGAATTTCTCCTTCAGAGAAATAACGGATTGCATAAGTCAGATCCTTCTTTTATTGGTTTGCATCTTTTAGCTTTGAGGTTATTGTGAACGTAGGAACCAAGGGCTGTTGATGTTGTATCCGCTGGAAGCTTAAGGTACTACAAAACGCGGGCCCTGCTGTTATTCCAAGACAAAGCCGATGCTCGTAAACACTAGCATGCAAGCTTAGGGAAGGAGAACGGAAGGTAGAAAAGAGAAACAGCAGCTTCCTGAAAAAACAAACAAAAACTACAGAGTCCATCATGCACCTTTGGAATCTTGGAGACTCCGTTTTCTCAATCACTTGTACACTTGTTATAGGTGATTCTGTTTTCTTGATCACTTGCACACTGTTTTCTCTATCCCTTGCACACTTGTGATTGCAGAACAGATTTTATTCAGTCAATTAATATGCTCACAATGAAAGTACAGAAAAGAACATTCTAAAATATAACAACGGGTTTGCATGTCACATGAACAACAGATTAGGTATACATGGTCAGGCCAGCGAGGTGGCTCTGTCTGCACAAGCCTGATGCCCTGAGTTCAACCCCAAGACCCTCGAAAGGAAAGAACCTGACTAAGTTGGCCTTTGACCCCTACCCATGCACATCGCACATGCACGCACACATCTACATGTACACACATCTACATACACACCCAAACTACTACTACATAATAAATAAGTTTTAAAAAAAGAATACAAGATCACAAAGCCAAAACAAGCTCTACTTTGCAGGCCGCAAGGAGCGGCAGTAAGTCTTACTCACTTTATCGATCGAATCACAAACTTCTCCTCAGTAAAGGAAGGGAAAACATTGCATGTAAATTGCTTTTCTGTCAAAATCAAAATCAGACCACCAACCACATCCATCCTCACCACCCGGAAGAATACCAGCCTGCTACGGCACTCACCCGGAAACAGCATGTTTGGAGAGACACTTTAATAGGACGCATTCCATGTGATTCTGTATGTGGAGGCCTCCAGGTAACCCCAGCTTGGAGTTGCCTGTGTCTAGGTGAGCTCTGCTCTCTGCTTGTTGCCTTGTGAAGGCTGTGGAGAATGTCAGGACATGTATAGCTCTGGGTGCCAGCACAAGTTTGGTTTGGTGCTAATTTTTCTTCTTTGTGTTTTTATTTTTGTATTGTTTGTCTGAGGCAGAGTCTCACAAAGTAATGCAGGCCTGGCCTTAAACCTCACAATTCTCCTGTCTCAGTCTCTCTCTCTGTGTAGCTTGGATTAGAAGCATTCATAACCAGCCCTGTTTTTGCAGTGTGATGAAATAACAGCATCTTACTCAGAATAGTCGGCTCATCTGACGTCAGGTTGGGTGTAGATATTGAGATCAATCTTTGGCAGAAAACCATCAAAACACATGAAGCAGCTCAGGTCTCCTCTTTCACAGCAGCAGCTGGCAAGACTGGAAGATCCTCGATGCTCCAAGGCCATCCTTGGCTCCTCGGCCTTGCACCTCATCGCTCTGTGGTCTGTCAGGTTACTGTCATTGGCTACTGCATTGCCAGCCACAGACAACATGCACCATATTCTCATATTTCTGTATATGAGAAATATAAATTATTTTAAAAATTACTTTATTTACATTCCAAATGTTGACCCTCCTCTTGGTCCCCCCTCCCAGAGTTCTTGACCCCATCCCCCCTGCCCTCTGCCTCTGAGAGGGTACTCCCCCCCACCCTTTGTGCATCTCCCTTCCCTGCTGCATCAAGTTTCTACAGGATTGAGCACATCCTCCCCCACTGAGGCTAGACGAGGCACTCTTCTGCTACATATGTGCGGCAGGGTGGGGTGGAGGTGGGGGTGGGGGGATTGGACCAGCATACTCTTTGGTTGGTAGCTTAGTATTGGGGAGCTCTGAGGGGTCTGGTTGGTTTATACGGTTGTTCTTCCTATGGGGTTGCAATCCCCTTCAGCTCCTTCAGTTCTTCCCCTAACTCTTCCATGGGTTCCCTGGCTCAGTCCAATGCTTGGCTGTGTATCTGCATCTGTTTCCATCAGCTGCTAGTAGAGTCTTGAAGACAGTCATGCTAGGCTCTTGTCTGCAAGCACAACATGGTATCAGTAATAGTGTCAGGGTTTGGTGCTTGTACAAGGGATGTATCCAAAGTTGGGCAGGTCACTGGATGGCCTTTCCTTCAGTCTCTTCTCCATTTTTGTCCCTGCATTTCTTTTAGACAGGAACAATTCTGGGTCAAAAGTTTTGAAGGTAGGGTGGCGGCCCCATGCCTCTACTGGGGGGCCTGCGTATTAGAAGTAGTCTCCTCAGATTCCAAATGTTGGACATTTCAGCTACGGTCATTCCCACTGAATCCTGGGAGTCTCTCACATTCTGGGGTCTCTTTGATTTTCTAGAGGTTCCCCACCCCCACCCCGGAAGCTGCATATTTTCATTTATTCTCCTGACCCTCTGGACTTCTTTTAAAAAGCAAACTCTAGAGAAAAGTAGCTTTACATTTAAGAAGCCAACAAATTACCTTTTCCTGTTACCAATAGCTAACAAGGTTATACCCTGACTGCAAAGGGCATGCCATCTTTGGCTTCATAGCCTGTGTGCAGTGACAGTTCAAGGATTCTGCTTAGGGAAGGAAAGGAGACAGAAATGATGGGGACAGTAGCCGCCCATTGCCATTAAGGGAAAAGATTCAAGTTAACTGAAAGTGAGTCAATATAGAGTCTCCTTTCTGAAGCTTTCAGTTAGAAAAAACAGATAGGCTTCCGAGTCTCAGGGTTTGAGTGCGCGTTGGCCGGTTTGCCAGACTTTGCCACCCGCTCCGTGGAGTTCCTGGATGTCTGCTCCTCACTAGTCTTCTGAATTCAGGTGAATCTCCACACAGTCCAAATAATCCCTCCCAGCAAAAGAGAGAGGCCATCTTCTGCAATAAGATCATCTCAAAGTGTCAAAATCCTGTCTGGGAACACAACTCAGTTGGAAATGAGTATTAAACGGGAGGGGGGGGGACAATGTTTATTTTTCCTTTCGTCCTTGGAAAAGGGAGTGAAGTTTGTTCTATAAGAAGGTGTGTTCTGTTATTTTGAAGCCAACATCATCATGATTCTCTGATATGGAAAGACACTCAAACCTTTGCTCCACCCCAGGCAAACATTTTCTCCATCCTAGAGAAAACGTCTTGAAGTATATTTTTTCTGAATCAGTAGAGTCTGAACCTGGTGATTTTAAAGGGATGCCAAATGGTGACTTTGCCAAGAAGAGGCAGGTAACAGAGTTAAGACAGCAGTTAACAGAATCTCCAGTGAGGAATGTGAGCCAAAGCAGAACTGATTTTGGAGACAGACTCCAGAGACCAGGTGTTTACTGCTTCCAGGGAGAGAGCCAGGCAGAAATGACACCAAGGAGGAGGACAGCCATCGAGGGTATGAATGTGTCATTTGTCTTAACCATCAAGATGGGTTCACACTATTGGATTAAGTCATGGCTGCCACTCTAAAGGAAGACACTCTCAATCAACCATGGGAAGGCACAATTATAAACGGTCTCCGTTACGGCAGCATCGTGTTGAGATAAATGAACTGTGAGAGTCACATGACAGGACATAATTGTGGAAGGTAAATTCACCTGAAAATTCTCACCCCATTTACCTGTGATTAAAATTATAGTGTAAGAAATAAGACAAAGGAAAGTGAACCCAACATCTTTCTCACTAGAATACTTAGGACTAGTTCCCGGAGGCAGAAAAGAGGCTGGCTTGTTAGCCAGAGTTTCTTGCTGTTGACAAGAACTGAGCACAGAGGATGTTCTCAAAATGTCCACCCAAGTAGTCTGGAATATTGTGTCTTTATGGGTTGCTCCCTTCATTCATAGCAGAGGTGGCTAATGGGGATGAAGCATTTCTAGGTGGTGCCACTTATATCCATGTAAACCTAAAGCTGTGGTTAATGGGGATGAAAAGGAGAATTTGTATATTAAATCCTACCTGTAGTGTGAGCTATGTCTGACTTCTTTGTTTTGAGGACACCGATAGTAGTTTCAATGCAGCATCAAATTATCTATCCGCTGATAGCATGTATATCACTTTCCTTTGACGTTTACTTGCCTTCGGCACATATTTAATTTCTAAAACTAAAATAGATAGAAAATTAGGCACACATAGGGTCATTCTGGTGAGAGCAAAGTCTTTGTTTCCTGTGGCCATGGTGGCAGCAGTTGCCGCAGACAAGCCACGGGTTTATAGGCTAAAATAATACATGTCTCACGATCACAAGTGGTCTGCAGACCACTTGGTCAGCTTATTGGCAGGAGATGCATCTTGAAGACTATTTTCAGATTGCTGTGTTCAAGTGCTGCATGATAGAAACAGAGTTTAGTTATATGTGCCATTTCTGAACATATCCAGGATCCCCTGCATCCAGTCTCTCGTAGGAAACCATACCTCTGTATGGTACACACATTATACTCTCCCTGAAGCCTTTGTGTGCCGTAAAAGTTCCCCAAGGACCATGACTAATATTTTGTTGCCCCTGTTTTGATGACTGAATGCACGAAGCAATGCCAAGTTGGATTTGGAGAACAAATGAATGACTCTCGGCCAACCTTACTACAAAGAAGAGATTCTGAGAAGTCATGTGGTGGCTAGAGTATTGCTCACAGCTGTTTTCTCACATGGTGCTGCTAGACTTGTCCCTGGAAGACTGGAGCGGCACATCCCAGAGGATGATTATTACGTCTTACCCACGGGACTCTGATGAACTGATCTCATACTTCGTGATTTAGAATGAGATCAGCTGACCTGTGAAACCCTCTTGGACACAGGGCTAGCATGGAGGGGAGAGGATCAGAACTAAGGCTTGGCAGTGATAGACATGAAGCTTCTCAGGTTCCATCTGGTTCCAATTCTTTAAGAGCAGAAGACATAAGAATAAAGGCAGTATGTGTCTCACGAGGTGTTTATAAAACAAGATGGTTTAGTGTGAGAAAGTACCAAGTACTGTGCTTCTTTTAGTACTTGGCGCTTGGTAAGTGCTTCCTAAAAGATAGCTACTACTCAGTGTTGCATATCGCAGGCTAGAGAGTGGGGCCAGCTTGGGTTCTGCTTGAGACTTAGTTATCTGATTTGAGTAGGTAAGATACACATGTAATACAAACTCCAAAACAAAATGGGAAAAGCCTGTGTTTTAGCATAGAGGAAATTATGATATAAATGCAGACAGAGATCAAAGGATAAACACACGAGCAAAGGAAGAATAAAGAAGTTGGAGAGTAAGGTGAATAGTGAAGAATGAACAGAATTTCAACAAGTGAGCAGAGAAAGCCAGGTTCAAACCATGGCACTGAGCAAAGAGCAGTGTGTGAGCAAGAAGAGTTTCAGAGAGTCTGTAGAGAATGAGAATGGGGAGCAAGGAGGTGGTGGAGCAGGGAGGGAGAGAGGGATGGAGGGAGGGGAGAGAGAGGAGATAGAGAGGGAGGGAGGGAGATAGAGAGAGGAGACACAGAGACAGAGACAGACGGAGAGAGGAGAGACAGGGAGAGGGGAGAGAGGAGAGATGGGGAAAGGAGAGATGGAGAGGGAGGAGAGAGGAGAGAATAGAAACAGAAGAGGAGAGAGAGACACACACAGAGAGAGAGACACACATGGGGGAGAGAGAGACACGGGGAGAGAGACACAGAGGCAGAGACAGAGGAGAGGGAGGAGAGAGAGGAGAGAGGAGAGACAGAGAGGGAAAGAGAGACGCACGGAGACACAGAGAAGGAGAGAGAGAGAGACACACAAAGGGGAGAGAGGGAAGAGAGGGAGGGAGGAGAGACAGAGAGGAGAAAGGGAGGAAAGAGAGAGAGAGAGGGAGAGACAGACACAGAGAGACAGAGAGCTCAGTCAGGTCAGTCTCATCTGACTCCAAACAGATGAGAACAACTGTTTCTTTTACTTTTTCTGTGACAGTGATATTTGCTGTTGCATGTTGGAGTAACCAACAGCAGGAAAATGTCTATAGAAAATTAAAATGTATAGTACTATGTATAGCACTATGAATACCTATTTGTGATGCTTGGGTAGTGGAAGAAGCTAGTGTGAAGATTCAGTCCACACTGAAGCAGGACGACATGTTAGAGTTGTCCCCAGTGAGGTGTTGGGAATACATTTTGTCTCACATTTGAAGAGCCAGAAGATCGAGTCCATGGGAAAGAAGCACAGTGGGAGCTGAGAGACTCAGAAGGGACCTGACAGGGACAGACATTTAGCTGCAGTAATAAAGCCTCCAACCCCAAAGAGGAATTTCCTCATAGCCTGGCATCCACGGGGGCTATCTGTGCTGTTACGGGAGACAGATATCAGAAGGATGCTAAGAACTGTGACCTGAGTCCCACACTGCCACCATCTGTGTTCTCCATTCAATGCTTTGCCTTGTGTGTTTACAATGGGGAAAGGCATGACAACAAAGTTGAGGCAACGACAACCAAGTAAAACTCCTAACACTACTGCTGTGGGTTCTTGAAAACAGATGAAATGTTGATGCATAAGATTAAGATTCCATCAAGGTCTGAAGAGGTAGCTCAACAGTCAAACTCACACACTGCACTTCCAGAGGACCCAAGCTTGGTTCCCAGCACCTGCAACTGGTGGCTGACAACGGCCAGTAGCACTAGTGTCAGAGAATCTATACCCTCTTCTCACCTCCACAGATACATTCACACACATAGTATAGATACACACATGCATACATACATGTACATGCATGTACACGCATGTACAGCCATATGAACACATGCACATACACGCTTATGCATATGTACACACATGCACATACTCACATACAGGTACGTGCACATACACACATGCACACACATGTAAATGTACACACATGCATTTGCACATGCACACAGACACAAATGAAGAATAAAAATTTGTTTAGAAAGATTCCACTTACATATTTGTTTCTCCTTTTCCATATCAGCATTAGCTCCTTCGTTCCCTCTCCCTATGCTGTCCAGGACTCAACATCAGTGTTATACTGTGGTCTCATTACCACTCTTTGCAAATTGATTTTGGTATCCCCCACTGGAACCTCTACTTCCTGTGCTCCCCTCTCACTCCCTAGCTCTGCTCCCCTCTCACTCCCTAGCTGTGCTCCTCCCTCACTCCCTAGGTGTGCTCCCCTCTCACTCCCTAGCTGTGCTTCTCCCTCACTCCCTAG